>LUGF01025873.1:25925-54607 GCA_001625245.1 Calycopis cecrops
ATGTGTAGTGCTCTATAAGTACTGACCACACGTATGTGTAGTGCTCTATAAGTACTGACCACACGTATGTGTAGTACTCTATAAGTACTGACCACACGTATGTGTAGTGCTCTATAAGTACTGACCACGCGTGTGTGTAGTGCTCTATAAGCACTGACCACACGTATGTGTAGTGCTCTATAAGTACTGACCACACGTGTGTGTAGTGCTCTATAAGTACTGACCACGCGTGTGTGTAGTGCTCTATAAGTACTGACCACACGTATGTAAAGTGCTCTATAAGTACTGACCACACATATGTGTAGAGCTCTATAAGTGCTGACCACACGTATGTGTAGTGCTCTTTAAGTACTGACCACATGTGTGTGTAGTGCTCTATAAGTACTGATCACACGTATGTGTAGTGCTCTATAAGTACTGACCACACGTATGTGTAGTGCTCTATAAGTACTGACCACACGTATGTGTAGTGCTCTATAAGTACTGACCACACGTGTATGTAGTGCTCTATGAGCGCGTTGTACACGAGCTGGGAGCAGCGCGGGCGCGCGGCGGTCACGTGCGCGAGGAAGTCCACGAGGCGCGGCGAGTCGTTGAGGAACACGTGCACGAAGTGGTCGGGCTCGCAGCACTCGGGCGTGTGGGGCTCACTCAGCAGCATCGCCTCAGTCACCAGCGGCCGCCCGCGCGGCGTGTAGTCCGTGCACAGCGCTGCGATATACATTAAAGTTTTGAAAAAAATGCCTACTCCTATTTTCTTCTGATGTCCTACGACAATTGTAGCTTTTCCCTCAGTCTGCGAGCATATCAAAGGGTCATAGTGCTTGCCGCTATCGATCCTGGTGACAGCAATAAACATGTATATATAACGTACGCCAGTTAGTTGCACAATTTTAATATAAAATTAGTATAAAATAGTTCAACTTCATAATTTAAGAAAATACTAACTTTTAAATCATCGATAAACGAACAATCAGAACCCTAAATTACCACAGAAGCCCGTGGACGTGTAATGGTTGTGCAGATGATCTTTCACCATAGGGTCATTTGAAACGCGCGATGCTAAATGTATTTCTCCTTCTTCACCAACATAGCCGAGTGTAACGCCCAAGAAAAGTAGCACTCAATGGGCCTACCAATAGAAGTAAAAACTTAAAACTATCAATTAACAATGAACTGTATTCAATAGCTTTAGCCTCAATTTTCTGCGCAACTCACCAAGTTAGCTACTAGCATGAAGTGAAATCTAAAGTTTAAAGAAGCTAACGCTAAAGAAGTTGTTCATGTCACTCACCTTTCAGCAAGCGCGTGCACTGCTCGGGCTCGTGCTGCATGAGCTGGAGCCCGTACTTCCGCATATAGACCTCCGCATCCGCCAGCTCGAGCTCCGCGATGTGGTCGAGCGCGGCGGCGTGCTGCCGGCGGTCCTCCACGCACATCCTCAGGTACCAGTCGTGGCGCTTGTGGTTGTACGCCAGCGACATCGCGTCCGGCACGCTCACTTGACGCACCACCTGCGTGCGTATCAAAGAGGGGTTTTTGTTATGCAATTGCCAGTTAAAATTGTCTGATCCAACATGACGAATCAGGTAAATAGTAGTGGCTTATGTTCGTCCGGTACCGTATAGCCACTCCGGGAGCATTACGAGAAGCAATGCGGCTTCAAGGGACATTAATGACCACGAATTCGAATCCGGGAAGTGCTAGTGGACCAACAGTCAAGTCTAATCTTGAGCACTGCGATTCGAGCAGAATGTCGAAGAGTGACTCCAGAAGACTTTTCTGCCATGCCACAAGAACATGGGACATGTCACAAGAGCGCCGACCATTCGAACTGCTCCACTAATAGGCGACATCTAAACAATTTTTTTAGCTTCAAATTTCCTCTTCTTCCTTCGCACTTCACCCCTTTGTGACTGCTTGACGTTAACAAATATGAAAACGGCACACCACATTATTTATGAGTTTAGTCTTAGTTAGAGTCAACGAACCGTAATGTTCGACAATATTCATAGTGTTAACAGGGTAATAATACACTATGGCGATCTAAGGGATAATGTGGGGAACTGCCGGGCCTTTAGAAAACTTTGTTATAGCTATTACTGGAAATATACAACTTTAGCTCTGTCGTAACATCTTAAATGACAACAAATTAAATACTAATCATTATTATTAGAATTTAATATCTCCGCGGTGCATAGCAGCTGGGCTTCACCTGGCTGCACTCTCTTTTCTTGGCTTGTATTGTCCTTACAATCTTGTACAGTCTCCCGCATGACTGGGGAGGGAAATTGGATTATCTTCCTACTCCTCCTTTTATTTCTTCTGATAAAATTCATTGGGGGTCCCAAGACAGTTTTTGACAAGGACACAAGACCAAAAGCCACCCACCTTGATAGCCACATCCACGTCAAACGGTATGCCGCTCCCCGTGTTCCCTATGAACTGCCTGAGCCTGCTGTGGTCGTGCTCCAGCTTCACGTAGCAGGTGAGCAGCAGCGCCGTGTGGTCCTCGTCCCCCGCCCCCCGCGCGTGCAGCTGCTCCAGGTACGTGACCAGCGGCGCCAGCTGCCGGCACGACAGGTACTTGCGGATCACGTACGACGTCTCCAGCCAGCCGATCGTTTTCACGTACTGCTCGATCGCGCCCTTGAAGTCGCCCTGTAATGAGTTCAAATATGACTAAGGTCTTTTAGGGTACCTAAGTAATGCTACCTAAGGTCTTTTAGGGCTGTGAGAACAGTCAAGAACCAGTGCACCTTAAGGAAGAAGGAAGGGAGCGGGTAAAAAGATATGTACAAAAACATGTAAAGTTTAGTACCTTTGTAAAGTACAATAAGCACTTGTATAATAATTAGATAACGAAAATATGATTAAAAATGTAGCTTTAAAAATACAAATAAAACAATCGTGAATACTTGTTTCAGACTTTCGCGCTTGTCACACATTTTGTAGTTTCTTTTCGGGTTTCAACACGATATAAAATTTATTGAAAGGTGTTTGCGAAAATATATGGCTCGACGTTTCGGCCGGGTTACATCAGCCACCAGAGGACTGTGACCGTCACCGGAGTCGGCTCCTTCGTCTTCGTCGGTACCTTTTCGGTAATAAATAATTTTTCACGCACCCAAAAATAAACTACAAAACTATGGATAAACAAGTGATTACGGGTTGCGGCGCAACCTCTGGTGTGCGCGCGTTACGTTGCGTTACGTTACGAGAGGTTACGTTACCTTACTATACAGATGGTCCCCATACTGCTTGTATATCTCTGTCAGCCCTTCAGCATCATAGTGCTGGCTGCTGGCTATCCGTATGGCCACATCATACAGGTTCTTCTTGAAGAGCTGGAACAACTTGGACTGGAGGTCCTTCTCATCCAGATATACCATCTCCTTCTTCTTCGTCAGAACGTAGAAAGACCCCCATTCGGTCACCACCGCGTCAATCTCTGAGAAGGTCTTGGAGAACACTATGAACTTGTTCTGTATGTCGAGTATGGTGAGGTGGTGGGATTTGGGTATGTTAGTGGACCCCGAGGGCTCGGAGACGGTCTCGTTGGTGGTGATGACGAGGTAGCTGCGGAACCAGCTCAGCTTGACCTTCTCGCCTTTGAGCGCGTAGCACGGGCCGCGGCCCTCGGTCGTGTAACAGTATATCGCCTGGAATAAAAATTCAGTCACTAGGGTCATCACTACCGACACCCTAGACATCCGCACAGAGGTTATACAAAAGTGTTGCTATTCTTTCTCCTATCCATCGCGTGACAGCACAGCTGCTGTCACTTTATCATGTAAGCGAGAGGTACCTCCCCGGTCGTGTCGGCTCAATTCGGCTACATATGCATGCAGCTTGGCACTACTTCTTACAAGATACAATTGAGGGCAGTTTAAATAATATTTAGATGTAAAATCGTGTAATGAAGCATTACGCTTTATTGCGCTTGCGTGAGCCGCACCAGCGCAGTTTCCCTTTAGAACATATTCGTTTGAGTTTATTAAGAATAGAGAATTAAAAAAGAGACTTTTTTAAATTAGCTTGTTTAATTATTATAGTTGAAATAATACTAGGTAGGTTTTTTAGCTTATTCAAAATTAGTGCATGATTATGCAATTGTAAGTTTGTCGAATTATCATGATCGTAGGTCAGTGCTCCAGCGGTCGTAATACTGGAGACTTGGACCATGTCGTCTGTAGACTCACGTCGGCGGCAGCAACGGTGAGGCGGCGCGTGTCGGCCAGCACGCTGCAGCCCGCAGCGGCCCCCATGCTGTCCAGCACGCAGCACAGCTCGCTGCCGAGCGCGCTCACCATCACGCACGCCTTCGACACGATGAACAGGTTGTCCGTACCCCTGTGTACGTACCGCAAACATTACCCTCAATTCCCCTCTCTACATCCTCTATACACCATAAATTTGAGATCATATCAGACTGCAGAAGTGTCCAGTAAATGATAGTGCTTGATACTGTGGTTTATGGTTAGCCATAGATTGTAGAGAGGTGTCAGTGTGACAGCACGACCAAAGATGACTTGTGACACCTCGGCGTCTCATCATTACTTTGGCCAAAATGTTTTATCAAATAGCATACAGAGTTGTTTTTTTTATTGAGGATTGAACTGTTAACAAATTTACCACGTGTCTTCTCAACTCTGACATTGGCAGAATCATCGCAATCTGTAGCGATGGAGCCATAGTTTATAAAAAAGAAGAAGAAGAAGAAGAAAATGTTTTATGTGGTAGGCATCATCTGTCAACTTTGTGTCACAAATCTTAGAATACGAGGTAGATACATACATATGCAGTGGATAGTTCCAAAATAATTACTCGCTTCGCGTCGATATTATTGACGCCAGGCTTAAATCGCGGAGAATAAGGTCGCACATTTACTGGTCTCAATCGAGGTGAGACGCGGGGAGCAGCACGTAACCATAGCAACGCAGCGTCGCAGACGCAATCTTGGTACGACTGCCACGCCGCGATCACACACACACTGTGACAGATTGATAACTGTCGAAGTATCTCACTTGAAGGCGAGTCCAGTGATCGGGCTGGTTCCGGTGCCTGGCAGAGTCTTCATCTTGACACTCCTCTGGCGGGTGATGTCCCCGCGGTACAGCGTCACTGAGCCGTCTTGAAATCCGACAGCCAAGAGATTCTGCCGGACACGAATTTAACATTTATTCCCACACAAAATCAAATGTTTGTCAAATAATTTTATCATGAAAGTTTGTGAGACCCAAAGAGATTAGCTGGACTGGAAATGAGTCCTTTCCTAAGTTCCTGTGTTTTAAATATAAATAATAATAATATCTGTGGACTTAAAACACCACTCTAGCCTAGCCCAGTACTAAGTCTCGTACGGGCTTGTGTTACGGGTACTAGGACCAATATATTTAATATATTTACTTATAAATTTAAGAAATTTTATATATACTTAATATTCTTTATTATAAAGATACGAATAAAACAAGATCCAGACCTAGGCCGGATTCGAACCCGCGATCCCTTGCGCAACATGCTGCGCTTATCTGAGGTATGTTACCACAGCGCCAGCGTCCCAATATTCGCCCTACATAATATAAATGCACAAAAATGAAAACACAGCACTATTGAACCGAAAATTTTAATTAGCAGTAGGTAAATTAAATGTTTAATTATAAACATAAATAATTTTTTTATCACCTTATTATCGTGTACCGCCAGCGCCGTCGCCGGAGTAGGGTACATGTGTGAGGGCACTGCTCGAGAAGTCCGGACACATTTAGGGTTACCATGTTTGTCCACCCGGGACCAGTCCCATACTTTCACTAAAGGGTTAACACCAGCTTCGTCATCCTGAAAAGAAATTAAAATATTAGGGGTTACAGGTTCTAGTTAGAAGCAATTAATATGTAGCATTTATGAGGCAGTGTGGTTAAATATTGCCAAATAGTTTTCTGTGAAACTAGGTTAAGTATAAATAGTGATAGGGTGGCCTTTTACATTTACTAATAGTGCAAGTACTCTTCAAGGTGCAAAATATACTTCTACACCAGTCTGTACATGTGCAAGTGTAGGCACCAGAAAAAAGAAAATATATATTACATAGTTTTAAGCAAATATACTACAAGGTCTTATTAGTGATGCGACTCGAGTCATGTTTTTACTTGAGTCACTCGAGTCAGTTTGTCAAACTCGTACTCGAGTGAAAAAAAATCCTAATGGAGTTACTGAGTGAACTCGTCGCGCCGAGTACACTCGGGTCGCCCAATGAATATAACTCGAGTGAGGGAACAATCTTACTCGAGTGATTTGAGTCGCAAATTCCTACTCGAGTGATTCGAGTCGCAAATTCCTACTCAAGTCGCATCACTAGGTCTTATACCTTGTTGCATTGTCATTTTACATTGGCTGATCCAATATTAGTTCAGACAAGTACTAATAGGACAAATTTTAAGAGATTTCTAACTCCAATAACCAATAAAATACTTACTCCAATTGTAACTAGATAGGGGTCATGTGGCAATTGCTGGGCAAGTGTGATTGTTAACTCATATGCTTTAAAGGATGTTATCTCCCAAGACCGGGATATACGGTGAGCCCATCCTGTGACATCACAAAGAATAACATGATTGTTTCCACTCGTCGATACAGTCACATTTGTATCCTATAAATAAAAAAATATCACTTTTATATTACCTATCTTAACTTCAGAAATTATATTTATTTAAATTAACTTAAGAACCAATGGGAAACTTAAGATTGGTATAATAATAATGTGGAAAATGGGACACATAATATAGGGCTTGATATATTAATAAAATTAATAATAATAATATAAAAATATAATAAAATATTATGTAAATTTAACTTTTAAATATTATAGCATCGAGGATTAAATTTGTTATCGTATATGAAATATTGTTAAAACTATTACAGATTATTGTAAAAACTGTATCGGAACATAGATATTTATTCATGTATTGGCCATTCAAATCAAAAATCGATATAGATTGGCAAAATATTTTTAACAACCATAAAGTTAATCAAACAATAAAGAAGATGAACTATATAAACAAGTTTATAATATTTGTATTTGTTTACAATATTTTGCAGTTACATTATGAGGAATTATTACTACTACTCCTGTCTACTAATAATATTTATAAAAATTAACAGAACTATACTAAGTAAGAAGACAAACAAAATGATTTATTTTAATTAAATTTTTCTGCTTCTGTAAATTTTAAGGCAGGTTTAACAATAATGTACCTAACCTAAAATATATACATTATAATGTACCTAACTGGGGTGAAAAAAATAGGTAGTTGTTTGTTGGTGTTGTTGTTCTTATAAAAAAAAATTAAAATTTCTTACTTGTAAACATTCAGCAATCTTTCCATTGTCTATATTGTTTTGTATATCAAAAAAAGAGAAACGCCTCCACTAGAAAACAAGAATATTTATTCAACAACTATTATTATCACTTTTTTCAAATAAGCATTTTATTGTAGTATATAACTTGTAGTAGGTAGTGCCAGACTGCTTGCATGCAGCAAATTGGGCCAGCATGTCCGGGGATGTACTTCTCGCTTACACAAGATCCCGGAAAGTGACAGCTGTGCTGTCGCGTTTCATGTGGTGTGTAAGTAGCCAGTGGCTCATGGAGGTGGGAGGGGAAAGGAGGCAAGTGCATTTGCATAGCCTCCATGTGCATGGCTAGTGGTATCGGTAGTTATGAAAACTGCTTGTTTGTCCCCTATAACATAAAAAAAGGAAAACAAAGAAGCAATTGCAGTCATTCATTGACTACATTTGCCCCTCAATATCCGCATATGCAGATGCTTATTCCTCCCTCATATCATCCCCACAACTGCCAGCTACTACACAAATAATATGAAACAACAAATAATATTATGTGAGCAAAGTCAACTGTAATGCAGTAGAGTACTACTCTTACAATAATAATTAAAAATCATTATAATAGTAATTTTGGTGGGGCATTATGAATTCAGCAATCAATCTCTTTTCTGAAGATGGATTTACCTAACTAATGCACAATGGGGGAGGCCTAAGACCAGCAGTGGATATCTTCCTGCAGATTTTTTTTTAATAGTACAGGGAGCAAACGAGCAGTCGGTTCACTGAGATGAAGGTGATTTTCGATGCCCACAGACATCTGCAAACAGGGGTTTTGTAGTTGCGTTGCAGACAATTAAGATGAGAGTAGGCTCTTTCGATGATGATGATGATGATGATGATGATAATGATTATATGGGGCTTGTGGCAATTGGTTTACAAATATTAGATATAGCATAATGATGAGTATATAGGGCTTGCAGCAATTGGTTTAACAAATATTAAATATCATCAACTATCCAATCTAAGAAAATGAGTCAGCTATTCATTTCTTAACTAATACCTACTTTCTTAGCTAATGCCTTTTAGAAATGTTATATTTCTAGATTTAAGCCAGTAAGAATGAAAAAATATTGTTTGATAGGTTAATATGACATTGGTTAATTATTTAATGTAACTGTATATTGTATAAATTAGTAGTTATTAGTATTTATACTATTATCAATCTAATTATAAACTGAAAAACAAAAAACAATTGTCTGTGTTATTTTAACATACCTAGTGTCACTAACACAACAAATGTAACAATATTTTCGTTAAGACTTCTCAGGCGGTGGCAGGGAATATAGACACCCACATACACTCAAGAACATTATCACCCTTCTAAAGCAAGCGGATAAAGAGGCATTGCTTAAAGATGTATTATTGGTACATAATGGAAGATAGATCATCCCTTTTCATGAATATTTGTTAGTTATAATTTTAGGTACATATGTGAGCAAACAAATTATTTTAATAAAGCACAATTTTAGGTTCTGAATTTTAACATACATATAAATTATTGAACAATAATAATAAAGATAGAATTATCAATAGAGACCCACCTCCAAAAATGACATTGTATTGTTTGATTTTTATTAATCCATTTAATGTATTTATTAATTACAAATAAAATTTCACATTTATTGTATTAATAATGAACTACAGAGAAGCATATAAGATCTTAGAACCGATATGTCTCTAAGTAATTTATGACTATTCATACAGTATAGAAAAATCTAAACAATACAAAATATTAAAACTGCTGATTTCTGATTTCCGATTATTAATTGACATATGACAATGACAGACGTCACAATGACATAAATAATATTATCAAGCATGGTGTTGCCTTGTGAGATTTTATAGGTTAATTAAACAATATGTTTAATATTATAGGGATCGGACAAGCAAGTTGCTTGAAGCAACATAGAAGCAGCACTTTCGCCGCCCATGTAATCGTTTTAGAAATCAAGTGCTAGAAAAACATTAAGCAAAAGACAATAACAATGAAATGTTGACATATCGATGGTCAAAAGTTAACACCTCCTAACTTACATTTTTGGTCAAATATATATTTTTCCATAAATCAATTGAAATTTACGTAGCGGACCTTGTAATTGCTATCTCGTATTTTACAAAAAATAACTCCCATACACTTTAAACTAAAGTTGACACCTCAGATCTCTTTTGATTGTAACTCGTCCAACTTTGTTGTTAGTTACGCGATGCCAATGCTTACTTAGTACTTGTTACGAGATGTCAATGCTTGTTTAGTATTGGAAGGTTTTACGTATGAAGTCAATGATAGTAGGGAAATGTTCATAATAAAAAAGCAACTTATTACAACTTACAATAGTCAGATCTTTAATTATAATATACACGTCTAGATACCGCATCAACCACCCGAAAGCGCCGTAAAATGTGTCTACTATATGTATTAGACACGCTCTGCGCTTAAGTCAGTGTCATCTGGACCGTAACGCGATTTTAAGCTCTCAATAAAAAAAGAAATATGCCGGTTTGCTCTGTTCAACTGTGTCACAACCATGCAGGAAAATCTAATAACAAATAGAATAGAATAGAATAGAAAAATCTTTATTTAGGTACATACACATATTACACTGTTATACGTTAATGGCTTACCATTTAAAAGAAAGAGAAAAAAATAAAAATACAATTGTGATAGCTTAGCCTACGACTTAATTCTAAGATACTGACTAAGACTAATAAAATAAATATAAGATAACATAAAGATTCATTTTTTCATTTATTCATAACATGTAAGGGACAATGCATAACAGTGTAATACATTAAGTGCCCAAAAAGGAGACCACTCAGTTGGATGACTGTAGGTTGTACCACAGTCCTGGTATTACGTGGCCCCTGAGTAGATAGAATCTTATTCCACCGGTAAATTTTAAATTTACGTATGTATTGTTAAGAAAATACGAATAGTTTTTTCACTTTACTATTTACTAGTGGTACTTTGTCGTCACTAGAAAAGTAGGGTATTTTTCCAAAACTAAAGGGAAGTTTTTTTTAAATATATAGCAGTGGAATTTACACACTACGTTATTCTACCCCCCGTGCTAAGTATCGTAAGGACTTATGTTGCAGGTACTAGACAACGGAAATATATTTAATGTTTTATAAATGAAATGTTATACATTTAAGATTTTTATTAAAAAAAATACATATAATACATAAATAAACATCCATGACCAAGGCGGGATTCGAACCCGCGACCTCTGGCACAATATACTCAGCTTATCCGAGCCCTGCACCACTGCGCCAGCCTGGTCATCAGATATAACATTTGATAAAGCACAAATCCTCGCTAAATAACACCGATTCCAACCAAGGATGATCCGTGAGGACGGTTAAATAGCTTTATTATAATGTGCAACATTCGCGTAAACTTAAGAAGTCATTATAAGTATTGTTAGTATAGTTTATATTATGTAACACTGACTGTAAATAAATAAAACAGCTACATAAAGTATATTTTGAGTCTTATTATCAAATAACTCTCTCATTTTGAAGAAGAAGAATTGGGGCATATATAAAGTAGTTTCATGCAGTTATTTATAAGTAGATTATTCCCCCTATTCACAGAATCTTCAAATTCAGGCGATTATCCTTTTACACGCACACATTGACGGTTTTAAAACAATCTGTACATAACTGTCACGCACACATTGTGCGAAAAATTAGACGTTTTCCTTGCGATGTTTATTTGAAATGCTCCATCTAGACGTGTATACAGGATGACTGGAAATATGTCCAGATCCTGTTAAGGAGATGTAGATGAGATCACTAGCTAACACTTTAGTAAGGAGTGTATAGGGCAATTATGAACCAGTATGGAGAATTTTTTTTTTTTTTTTTAAAGTAGGGTTATACAGCATTTCAAAATTTATAAAAAA
Organism: Calycopis cecrops; assembly: GCA_001625245.1. Lineage (NCBI taxonomy): Eukaryota > Metazoa > Arthropoda > Insecta > Lepidoptera > Lycaenidae > Calycopis > Calycopis cecrops. Next base: position 37,235 of record LUGF01025873.1, read on the forward strand.
AAACTATTATATATTTTTACATTATTATTTATTATTAACAAATTATAACAAATGTAAGTAATGTAAATAGTAACAAATTATACCTTGTTGGATAGCCAGTAATGTGTAGATGTTTTTAAAATGTTCCACCGTCTAAGTTAATTATTGTTTTTTTTAATAAAAAATAACTTTATTCCAAACTAATGGCAAGATTCACTTAAAATGTAGAGTTTGGGACGTCTAATTTCAAAATGATTAATGTTTTTATTTATTTTAATATTTTTTGCTATGTACTAGACTATGTTCTAACGTAATATTCAAATAAGTATATGACTATTGTGAGTGAAGGTATCTTTCGCTCTCATGGTACCATTCCAAGGGCGAGGTCTTGAACTGAATCGCCTGAATTTGAAGATTCTGTGAATAGGGGGAATAATCTACTTTTATATAATTGCATGAAACTACTTTATATATGCCCCAATTCTTCTTCTTCAAATTCAGATGATTCGAATTAAGACTTTAGACTACTGCAAAACTAGAGCTGTCTCGTCGCGTTTATAGCGGTGTGTGAGTTTAGGGGAGGGGGGAAGACGACGACACATGTATAATGATGCTGAAGAACATAGTCGTCGATAGTAATCTCGTTTGTCTGTGTATGTTATAGTAAAAACTAAGTTGCAATCCAAACCCAAACCTTTTTTGGTTCTCGTGATCAGGATCACCCTTATTTTTTTTACGCAGGGGAATAGGTACATGTAGGCACGTATTATACCGAGGAGCCCGGGTCGCCCCTAGAACTATGACAGACTCGACACTTAGTGTAATACCGACTAAACCTGATCCGCTACAGGATACGAGGCGAGCCTGTCGCTAGAGAGCTAGCGACAGGCTCGCCTCGGCGAAGAGACTTCGCCCGCTTCCAGCTGCCTCTGAATAGTCCCTACTACGATGTGGTACCGTGCAGAGGGGTCAGGTTACACCTCCCGTTCCCATTCCCCCTCAATTTCCATCATGACACCTGGCCCCAGTACTCCAAAGGAGCACACCACCAATGTTTAAATCGGACCTGCCACTCGTTCTAACCCACGCCGCCCTCTGCTGATTCAGAGGAACGGGTGGTGGACACCAAGCCGTGCTGCTCTTAGTCTGGCCTCTTTTCAAGCCTGTCCGGTATGGGTAGCCCTGTCCGGCATAGGTGACCAGGATCATCCTAGGCAGCGTTATCTAATAAGTAACAGTCAGATAGCAGGACTAAATTAATGAATATTGGAGAATGTGAAAAAATACCTTTTCATAACTTTTCGTTTATTTATAGATTGTTGTTTTTGTTCAGTTCCGGAATACACGTACCTAATACGCTAAATTGTAATCCTTCAATTGTTCGTTAACTTGTTTTGTATATACAATGTATAAAAAGTGATTTGCCAAACACTTAAAAACGCCTAATAAAACAAATTTATATATCCTATTAATATTATAAATGCGAAAGATTGTATGTTTGTTTGTTTATTTATTTGTTTGTTTGTTACTCCTTCGCGCAAAAACTGCTGAACCAATTTTCATGAAATTTGGCACACACTAAATGGATTAACACATAGGATAGTTTGTTCCGGAAAAAATGTTGCTATGGGATGCCATGAGATGATCTTCCTCGGGATCGAAATTTGCGCGGGTGAAACCGCGGGACGCAGCTAGTAATAATATATATTGTATTTTACTACTCTTCTCTGACATTTTATTTTTAGGGTTCCGTATCTCAAAGAGAAAAAACGGAACCCTTATAGGATTGTTGTCCGTCTGTCAGTACGTCTGTCAAGACCTTTTTCTCTAATACGCGTGAAGGGATTAAGCTAAAATTTTTGTCAAATACGGAGGTCAGTTACGTCTTGAGGCTTTGAAAAAATCACACTTCTAAGTTAACGCTATAAAAAGTTATAGCCATTTATGCACAAATTTTGTAAGAAAACGCACTTTTTCGAAAAATTATAGGGTAGGTACTTCCCGTTGAGCTAGAATTCTGAAATTTGGCAAGAAGTAAGACCTTACAGTATACATATAGGAATAAATCTAAAAATTGGTAAATAAAATTTATAATACTGGAAAAATCATTACCAACTTATTCATGTAGTTCGTTTCATACTCAAGTTTGTTAACTTGTCGCAGGGAAGTGTAATTTTCTCAACGTTTATTACTTTTGCTCATATCTCCCCTCGGTGTGCGAGTCCGACTCGCACTTGGCCTGGTTTTTTTAATGTGGCATCATTTAAGGTGGCCGACACTAAGATAAAGAACAAATAATAATATGTTTTATAGCTTAAGAGGGAAAAGTAGCAGTCGCAGCCATTTTCATGACTACCGACGCTCATAGAGATATCTTCTGATCCTACAATAAAGGAGACGTTATAATATCTGATGTGATAAACTGTTGCTGGTAGATCCGGGGCGCTCCACCACAGCCGAAAAAAAAATACACTTGATAGCGTTTTGAATGGATTTTATTTATAGAAAAGGGGGCAAACGGCCCCCTTTTCTATAAATAAAATCAGAGCATCAAAATAAAAAATAATAATATGTTTTATAGCTTAAGAGGGAAAAGTAGCAGTCGCAGCCATTTTCATTACTACCGGCGCCCATAAACATCCGCATAGTGAGTATACAGCTCCTTTCTCCATGAGAATCCCGAAACTTATCAACCGCACACACAGCTGTCACTTTACGCCGGTACCGTGTAAACAAAAGATACCTGGGGAATTATCTTAGCAAATCTTGGTACCTCTTACCAAATATTAATAATAATAATAATTAATATCTGTGAGCTTTACACACCACGTTAGCCTAGCCCCGTGCTAAGTACCGTTACCGCTCTGCCACGGACACAGCGGTGCGAATTGCGGCGCGGCGAGCGGCGAGATGAGCGACAAGACGTGACATACAAAATGTATGTGTCATGCCACGGCCACAGCGGTGCGATTTGCGGCGCGGCGAGCGGCGAGGCAATACTCGACGCGCGAGTGAGAGAGAGACAGACGATCCGCTCACCGCGCCGCAATTCGCACCGCTGTGTCCGTGGCCAGGCCGTTAGGAATGTGTTTCGGGTAGGTACTAGACAACGAAAATATATTTAATGTGTTTTATAAATTTAAGAATTTTATATATTTAAGATTTTTATTATAGAAATACATATAATACATAGATAAACATCCATGACCAAGTTGGGATTCGAACCCGCGAGCTCTGGCGCAACATGCTACACTTATCCGAGCCCTGTACCACTGCGATGATAGATTGATGAATAATAAAAAATAAATTCCGTTTTGAATAAAATAGACTGGTCCTCACGTACACGTAACATTTTCTGATGTCTTCAGTAGCCATACTAAACGGTTTTGCCATTTACGACACTGCCATTGTGTTTGGTAGTTTTAAAGATTTGGAAATACCCTCACACCGTCCAAGCAGCCAAACAAAACTGACGTAGAAAAATATTATTTGACGTATCTGTCGCGTTTGCTTTGAGTTTTATCGACAGCTACAATGTATTGGGATATGTGTTTATGAATTATTTAACAAAATTACCTTTGAAACATGCCGAAATATTATAGATTTAGGGCCACAACGCCAAACAGAAAACCAAAACAAACGAAGTTAGTCGAAAGAATCGAAAAAGATGATATTGACAGGTACGTACAAGGGCTACAATAAAAAATTTGATGATGTAGTAAAATGTTAATATTATTATTGTTTTTCAAAGTAGTCCTTATTCCTTTTCTTAATCTATCTAATTATTATTAGAAGAAAATACTAAACTCCTTTTCTTTTATAAAACATGAACTGTAATGCACAGTGGGCATTATTTTCTTTTCGACGACTTTTTAGTGCCTATCTAAGTACGAAACTATGTTTATTACTATCCAATTTACTAATAATCCAAAGATTCCGGGACTGGGCACAAACAAGCCCGGGATCCCGGGACAGTCCCGGGATTTGAGGGTAGCATACATAAAATATGAAGATATCCAAAAATGAACTTGTATTTTTATTATTTAAACTTAATACATTGAAAAAAGAAATCAAAACTTATGTTTTCTCATCTAAACAAAAAAACAAACTAATTAAAATATAAAAAATCAAGAACACAAGGTTACTTATTACTGTAAGGTACTTGGTACTTATTACATACTAGCTGCGCCCCGCGGTTTCCGCCCGCGTAAACGTCGATCCCGTGGGAAATCATCCCGTTGCATCCCATAGGAACATCTTTTCGGGATAAAAACTATCCTATGTGTTAATCCAAGTTACCCTCAAAGACTGTGTCAAATCACATGAAAATCAGTTTAGCAGTTTTTGCGTGAACGAGAACTTTCGCATTTATAATATTAAAGAGATTTAAGTATTAATCAGTTTCACTTCTATATCTATATCTATATCTATACTATATAATAAATCTGTAGAAGGGTCAATTCTGTACATTGAAAATATTGAAAAAATAAATAGCAGGGGGTGTTACTGGGTCGATACCAAACCCAAATATGCGATTAAAAAAATTTTTGTCTGTCTGTCTGTCTGTATGTTCAGGCATCACGTGAAAACTAACGGTTCGGTTTCGATGAAACTTGGTATAATTATACCTTATTATCCTGAGCATAAAATGGGATACATTTTATCCTGGAAAAATACGTAGAAAAAAATAAATCCATCCATGCGAAGACCGACATCCGCGCGGACGGAGTCGCGGGCGGAAGCTAGTTTAATTCTAAATCTGTTAGTCTCATTTGCTTTGCGTTTGGATCACTACAATAATAAACCTATAACATTTCTTTAATATTAGTCAGTCATATTTATAATAATTATACTTAAAAAAAAATATTAGACTTGTATAATAATTAATTATAGTAGTTATATAGTTATATTATTATTTCTCGTAGCAATAGTAATAACATTAACTACCTATACTTTAGATTTGTTTAAATTGTGAAAGGGAATTATAAAAACTTAAAACTTGCACACCTTCTCCTCCCACCTGCATGAGCCACCGGCTACTAAGACACTGCACGAAACGCACAGCTGTCATTTTACGTCAGTCTCATGTCAGCGAGAGGTTAGAGGAGAGATACGCAATTCAGCTGTATGCAAGATGCAATGTGGCAACCTAGCGACCTTTTACAATAGAATTTGTATAGAATATGTACCTACCGATAATAATAGGAATTTGTATAAAAATATTTTTTTTTTATATTACGACACATTTGCCTATGCAAATGTTGTTCAGTTTCATGGGCTGAACACACCCTTTCCCGCCCTATACCCCTCCCGTTATGCCTCATACATGTAGGACACACACCTATCTGCACCGGTTATTTTGTTGCAATCCGACTGCAAATCTAACCTCGTAATCCTATATATTTATATGGGATTACAAAGGTATTCATGCAGTTGGTGTATCTAGAAAACTGGACCGAATTTATAAATTATTTACTTAATACTAGTTGTATTCTAAATTTGAAGCTTCTATGTCTGCTAGAAGTGCCTTAAACTTTTGATGATCGGTCAGTCTATGAGTGACGAAATCGAGGAACTTTAACAAGATCCAATTCTTAATCCACTGGTTCAAATTGAATTTGGAATATAACCTGTATTTACAATGTCTGCTTAGATACTGAAATTTTAGGATTCCTGTTTTATCCACAACGAAGTTATAGGGGATTGAAATTGGCCTGAATTCGACTTGCGGGGGCACTGCCGTGCCCCCATGTGCATCCAATGTGATATCAACGAGTCTGCTTTTTAACTTCTGCCACATATTATGTGTATTTATTACTATTTTTTTAAATTGAATTAATTTATTGATCCCGAAATTCCCGGAGTTCAAGGAATTTAATCCCGAAAATTGCGAGACTGTTAACGGGTTGGGATCCCGGGTTTATATCCCCAAGAGGTGACGTACCTGTAAGACGATCGAGCCAATGTCTATGAGCGTCGGTTGTGACTGTAGGACTCCGACGGAACTCAGGGTATTCAAGCCCTACTCACACTTTTTTCCAGTAAAATATGGCACACGTGCAGCCGGCGCCATTTTCATGACTACCGACGCCTGTTAACGCGTCGCCTTCCTTCCCCCTCCCCCTTCCATGGGTCAACATTACGCTCACCATTACATCATTCCATGGTTTACGTTACGTTTCCCATTACTGCAACGCAGTATGGAGTTTTCTTAGTATGAAACAAAGAATACTGAACGGCTCGAAGTAATACAGCCACGATCCCTTCCCGAGTTCATATATGTGCGGTGACCTTAATGCATCTTATCTGGCACACAGGTTAGAAAACAATCGGCTGGACCTCAAGTTCTCCGCGACGCTGCCCACGTGGTACCTCCGGCGCACCTCCTGGCGGGAGTCCTCCGGCGGCCTCCCGCGGCAGCTGGCCTGGCGGGGCCAGCTCTCGCGCCCCATGCTCCTCCTCCTCTCCCACGACATGACCCGAGTCCTGTTCTAAACAACGGGAGAGCAAACGCCTGTTTGGATAAATTTAAAGCTGTGGTGTTATTTGTTTGCACTTGTTAAGTATGGCCCAGCAAATCAACATGTTTTTTTCTGTTTTGTTACTTGCTTAAGGAAAGATATTCCCTTATCCAAAATCATGTAAGGCATCTTTGGCATAAAATTAACATGAATAAACAATTTGAAACATACCTTACCACTTCTATTTACTACGTCTCCCAGTTCTAGGTGATGGTTCGTGCGTAGTTTGTAAGGTATGAGTACTAAGGAGTAAGCAAGTTAATGTGACAGGTTCCTCATTGGTGGACTGGTTACTTTAACTAAATCATCGCCCGGTAGACGCTGGATACAAGTGACTGATGACAGCGATCTGTGGCGCTCCATAGGGTACGCTTATAGCGGACGCCTTTCGGTTGATGATGATGATGATCATTATACAAATAATTTATTTTATTCATTAATTAGATAGGAAGAGCAACGCGTCTGCATGGCTTGTGCTGTAAAAATGTTATTGGGAGCCAAGTTTCGAACATCCGTACTGGTCCAAAACCTTTCGCGGAGGTACCTCCGTCTAGCAATAACACTACTTACCAAAACAAGAAGGTATAACTCTTAAGTGAACCAGAGTTTGAAGGTGATAAATAAAACAACATAATATATTTCAAAACAAACAATATATTTATAAAAACAATGCGAAAAGATGTCATTGTTAAGTAACTGAATATTCTAACCTAGATCGCTACAATATGGATGGCTAAGCGAAATGTACAATAATACAATACAGTAGAACCTATTGCGTGTATAAAACTCTATTACCTACAATATCTTTAATATTACCAAAGGAACAATCTGGTAGTTTACACACTGAGATATATCTGTAGCAGTGTGAAGTTGGCGCACTCGTGGCCAACTGTACACAGCACTACAATACAGAGTGTATATGCTCAGTGTTGTCTCACTTTTGTTTGAAAAGTATTTCTAGTGGTAACACGTGCTATTTGAATGCGTGTAAATTGAGTTGACATGAACTTTATATTAGCTGTTAACTAACGCCATTTTGATGTGCATGTATATCGCACTAGCCGACCCGTGCTCTCTTTGTTGGGCGTTGAAAATAAAATTTTTCACACGCGATATAATATGTTACTTCCCGACAATGTAGCTTTTTATTAGTGAATCAAAAAAAATCATCTCTTAGTAATATTTGTATAGATCATAACCAAAATCCTTGAATGTTTTTGCACATAAATTAAGAAATGGTAATTTCAATCAAATTTCATCAAGCGACGACTTCTAGCGTAGGTTAATGACAAAATATAAAAATTATATTTCGATTTGCATTTCTCCTCAAATTTGGACCTCAGCAATTTATTTTTTATCTATGGCATTTATAATGTGGCAACACTTGCTATTTTTTATATATTTACCGTAACATTTAATAACTAATCTCTTTTGGATTTTCTTACAGTTAAAGGCGCTAAACGGTGCCTATTAGTGGCATATACATCCGCATAGATATGCAGTGCGTAGGTCTCATCGCGCTCGGAATGTGTGTGTAACCAAAGTTGTAGCCACCACTTCAAGTTATAGTGTGAGCAAGAACACCACCACGGTCGTGCTGGCCCCAATCGAATATATTGCATCAGTGGAACTACCCTTCTTACTTAATATATGACGTTAATATCGTAATTGTTGTTCTTACAGAGTATTTATTATTATGACTATTTTGCCTGCACCAAAAGCATCGACCTCCATATCACCTTATTAGGTCATACATGCTCAATAAATATGAATGAATACCTATATTAAAGGATTTTGAATTCTGATTCTGATTTTTTTTTCTGCTTCTAATAATGTGTATGCAATATTTAGTAAGACTATTACTTGATCAAATCGTATAATTTTATATTCATCGTCTAACGACTTAAAATTAAAACTTAAAAAAACACAAACAAAATAAGCGTCCTAAAGACTGAAATGCCATTGTGACAATAAAACTATAGCTAACAACTTGTATTCTCTGTCTACGCTAACAACACATTGACTTTATATAAAATTATAATTACAAAAAAAAAAATCAAAAAGCTACAAAATGAATGAAGCAAAGTAAAATAATAGAAAAATTTACAAATATTTAAACAGTGTAACGAGAAATCAATCATGACATTTTTGTATTTTTTTAAAGATTTACTTTGTATTTTTTATTCCTGCGAAACATCTTAGGAATATCTTTTAATTATTACATGTCTTAATATTATGAATAAAAAGTTTTTAATTACAAAACTCTATGATGAGACTTATTTAAAATTCGATTACACGTATCCTATTAAGAGACTCACTTACATTATTGTTTAAAGGCCGAAATTGACAAACTGGCCCTCCTGGAACTTTACACTATGGTGCGGAATTGACAGGTGTCACCGTTGACAGGTAGGTAACTGGTGACTAGCACTGTTTCAACGACAACACAAGTGTCAAACCAGTGATATAACAAAAGTTGGCCCCGGTCGGGCAGTGCCCTCATGTGAACACATTAACTGATAAATGTTATATTCCATTTAACATTCATCAGTTACGTCTATATTGGTAGACCAATAAAAATTGTCAGTTGGGGTCCATCCAACCAATTTGGCAGGGCCCCGACATAGTTACGTCACTGTCAAACCCGAAATGTGACATGTGACCATAGACATAAAACCCCAGACGGGTCGACAACTAACGTTTATAAAATCTTAAGCACTCGTATATTATATTTCTGTATCACAATAATTCCTTACAGCTACAATATTCACTTATCAATCTCGTTCATATCACAAAAACATCAGGGCCGTTACATCTGGGGTACATTGGATAGCGATAAGTTTACATAACCTCAAACAAGCTATACACAGGTTAAAATTAAGTACTTCAAAATTAAACCCAAATTTAAAATGTGGTAACAAAATAGTGCATAACATAAGATTATGGCCCAAAAACCTCTTGACCGTGATCATATTTTTTATTACTTAAATGCTCTAAAGCTGTAACGCAATTTTAATAACCCTCACAATAATATAATATGGTTTTAGTGAGATTATAGTGTACGAGTTATCGTTTTTGGAGATTCTTATTTCTAGTGGTATTTATACTCTGTAGGCGTTAAGAGTAAGTGACGTAAGCAGTCCGGTAATACTATTTATATCGTTGAGTAGGTTGGTAAGATGAAAGATTACATTACTAGCCCGGCCCGCTAAGGTGAAGTTAAGGACGGAAGGAGTGACAGCTGACCCCCAGCCCCTAGAGCTCAAGCTCGGATAGTTACAAAGCCGTCAAAGCCCATATTCAGTTATTATTAAGCCGTAAATTCATTAGGCAATATAAAATGGCGCGCACTAACAGGCTTTATAAACAATTAATCATCGCCTTCATATTATAACTGTTTACAGAAATGACGAGACATCATGAAATCCTTTTGTAAACCAGTGTTGCCTACTGAATTTTGGCTTATCGCATACATTTTCTACTCTCCATATCAATCCCCTGCCGCAGTTGGCAGACTGATGCTAACGTCACTGCATTTTTAACTCGAACAGAGTGATAAAATAATTACAACACCTACTATGAATTACGTGAACGCCTCTCGACTTGGTCGATTTGTACCATCTTACAAATGTGCTTCTCAGTGTGAAAGGCCATCACTAGAGCCTAAAGATGACCTAAATTTTAGCTTGAGACACTAGGCTATCCTTATTTTTACATTAGTATCCCGTAGCATTAGGCCGTATTAAAAATTAAAAACAAAATTGAACATCAGATCAAAGCAGGAATTTATTAATATTACCTAAGATTTATTGTCCTATATTCATAATTCGTTAAAACAACTAAGTTGATGAAGATTCAGCTTGAGACACGTAGGTAGTAAGACACAATTAGTTTTTTAAACAAAAACTATGTAATAATGGCTACCACTATAGTTTATTCTAAACTCTCAAACGTGGGGAATAATATCATGTTAATTTAAAATGCACAGATAATAAAATGCTTAATTTTGTAGAAAGAGCCAGAGAATAAATAGCACAGACCATTTAAAATGGAATAAAACGTGAAGCATAATGCCGTAGTGACTGAGTATAACAAAAGCTATGTGAGTACACATTCTTAAACATTAGGCTATAACGAAAAGAAAAACAAATTGACGTTTAGACCTCTTACGTTTTGGCGCTATTTCTAACTTGTAAAGAAAAAGAAAAAAAAAGATATATCGGAGATACACAATTTATTAGACCGGGAAATTCACTTAAATTACTAACAAAAAGACACAATGTAATAATAGACACAAAATAGACAATATCCTTCTATAAACATTATCGCCATAGCTACATATAAAATGTCTATTTGTGATTGCCTTTATATTTGTTTCATATACATCGATTATAGGTCTGTGGCGCACTGTAATAATGGCTATGTTCTGGACAGTCGATAACCCGTCTATGTCTATATTTGTCCAGTCTATAGACGGGTCAGCCTACATTTAAACATCACCTAGCACATTTCACATTTGAAATATCAAAGCAACCACAAACTATTTGAAAGCTATCAATAAAACTAGGTAACCATTAACATCTATACATATTTTACTCCGTATCTAATGCAAATTTTCATACATTTACTCCGTACCTAATGCGAATTTTCAAAAATCAGCGAGATAATCAGATCACCGTGAAGTCCCCAACGCCGCGCAGCGGATTTATTAGGAACTATCTACTGCGCAGCCAACTTCAGACTCGTCCAGTGTATCACATCCAGTGTGTCGCTCGTGTGTCTTGGAAGGTATCTTGAATGCAGAGCCACCACCATTTTAGCTCGACACGTCCATGCCAGATAAGGAAAATGTGTAATTTCCAAGCGCGTCTCGAGCTCGGTATGTTACCTATCACCAAACAAGAGTTTGGCGAAGTATGTCCGTCAGCTGCGCTCCTCGATGTTGGCCAGCACGTGCGTGTACAGGTGGTACTGGACCACGCTCACCAGCTCGTACTCCAGCGTGGACAGCCCGTCCTTGTGGAAGGTCTTGCTGGTCTGCGACAGCAGTTGGTACCTGGAATGAGATTATGCTTCATTAAGATGAGTGCACGGGTCACGGTCACAAGCTTGCATCCGGCAACTTCCCGCGACTTTCACCAGGTCGTCATTCCACAAAAAGCGCAGTGACCTGTGGCGTTCCATGGAGGCCTATGACCAGCAGTGGACGTCTTCTAGCAATGATGACGATGATGAAAGTTCAAAAAAGTTGCTGTTGCTAAATATCCATTGAAAAATAATTTGTTCATAAAATTACCTAAGTTTTAGTTTACAAGAAGAGTAATTGAAGTAATCCTTGATTTAGAAATACTTATTCTACTTTGGTTGGACGACATTGTAATAAATCTTCGTTAGTTTTGGGGATCTAGTCTCTATTTATTACAGAGTCATAAGAGCAATTCAGCTGCAATCCATTAGCATCGTTGCAGCCAAATTAGGATGGCACCACCGAGGAGGTACCCCCATGATACCGCCGCAGAGCGACAACAATGCTGTCGCATTTCGTGCGATTCGTGCTATAGCCATTATGCGGATGTCTACGACCATAATTTATAACTAAGGCTCCGACTACTGTTTTGTCCCTTTAAGAAGCTCGTTCATTATCCAACTCGACACCGACTCATCTCCAACTCAACTCGACGTATGGCTAAGCTAAGCTAAGCTTAATGTAGTGATCCATAAGAGTGAATTAGTCACTTTGTAAGTAAAAGGTGGAAGATGCACGCACGACGCGTAGCAAACGCTTTGACCACCTATAGACTGTCACCGATTTGAACACAACATAAAGCTTACATTTGAATGCCATACGTCGAATTGGGTTGGAGTAGAGTCGGTGTAGAGTCGTTATAATGTGCGAACACCTTTATACTGTAAAATAATGTTATTGGACAGGAATTATAATCGGGGAGTCCTCTTGTCTGATCATGAAAGGACCTGTTAGGGAACCGGCGTAAGAATGTGTTGTGGAATTGTATGGTTATTGTTTTCTCCGGTTTCTCTGTCTCTCCTCCAGTCTCCGGATTCTATTCTAGTGCTCAGAAGTCACGTAGTGACTTAGTAACTTGGGAAAAGCCATTTCAACTAGAGTTGGATTTTTTAGACTTAGAATTAAAGACTAGGAACTGGTTTGTTTGTTTGTCGATTGTTATGCGAGGCATATAAGGTGGTTCATGCATTGCAGCCGATTTGGGTCGGCGGGGCTGTGCTGATATTAATGGGCGTTTTGGGATCTAAATGGTATGCCGTAAAAGAGACATATTATACCGAAATAAATAAATTGGTACCTTTTTGGATTAGGCGATGACTTCTTATGATTCAACATCGCGTAGCGCGCTATTGACATCTTATACCTGGCTATGTGGTAGTCCATTTTCTTTAATCTGAAAAAAAAACAAACAGTTGACATTCTGCAGAAGCGAGGAAGGACACAACCAGTACGCTCATCCGGCTGTTTCTGTGTAATAATTAATTAAATTATTCATGTATAAGTCAATAAATTGTACATGGTGAACCTACCCTAGGTTAAGCCACACAGTATCCGGTGGCGCATGTAGGGAGAAGAGGAGGTAGGGCAAGGCCTATACAAATGCGTTGCCCTCCTTCCTCCCCCCCGTCCCTGCGCCCTCGGAAACTCGCAAACGGCACAATACACGACAGCATAGCCGTTACTTCACGGCGGTATTATGATAGCGAGGGGATCCTTCCCGTCGGGGACATATGCCTACCCTGACATGCAGCATGGCACTACCTCACCCACCTGTAGAACATGTCGTCGTCCTCCCCACCCCAGCCCCAGTACTTGTTGGAGAAGCCGTTCACCTTGGTGAACTGCTCCAGCGTCATGGCGGACACGCCGCCGAATATGTCCTCGTACGGCAACCTGCGAGGGTTACAAGTTTTATTACAATAGCAGGAAAAAACAAACATTTTTTTAAGCGAAAAAGAAAATTTTCTTTCTTGAAAAAATATAAGAACTTTATTTTTAATTAATATAAGGTGGAAAACGAGCAGTCGGAGCCATTTTCATGACCGACCGACGCCCATAGACATCCGCAAAATAAAGGTTTATATAGATGCGACGCCTTCCTTCCAAGTTCACAAACTTTAATAGTAGCGAAGAGGCGTTGAACGTTCAGCCGAGACGAACATTTTTTTTCGCTAGGGAATGCTCTCAGGCATTCCCCCAGTCTGGTTAGGAAATGGAGGGTATGTGGGACTTGGGAAGCTTGACAGCGCCCCAGTTCCACTAAATTCCAGAAGTGTTCCTAACTAAACGGTCCACCCATCCGAATGTCACCCCTGATAGTTGCTTAACTTTATATAATAGAAATCGGGAGACGTGCTAATGAATATTGTCTCTTATGGAACTTCACAAAACAAACCGGTCACCCATCTGGACGCCGTCCTTAACTTACGCGAAATGGAGCTTGTCGATGGCGGCGGACATGTGGCGGGGCTGGCGCGGGCACGAGTACAGGTTGCGCGAGTCCAGCGGGAGCAGGTCGATGTCGTGGAAGATGAAGCACTGCCAGCCTCCAGCCTTCTGCTTCTGGCTCTCAGCGAAGCCGACATTCATCAGCTTGGCGCGGTTGAAGTGGCTCGAACCTATAGCAGTCAAACTTACACTCGGCCCTTTTCAAAGTTACACTCTCGACCATTTTCAAAGTTACACTCTCGACCATTTTCAAAGTTACACTCTCGACCATTTTCAAAGTTACACTCTCGACCATTTTCAAAGTTACTCTGTCCACGGTGCCGAACGAGTTTAAAGACTGTCATGTCAATTTCGTTTGACGTTTATTTGTAAAAACTAAAATATAAATTTGAAACGAAAATAAAATTTCAATATTAAATATCAAAGTGATATTGTCATTCTTTTGCAAGTATTTAATGTGTAAAATTTGTCACATGCAGCTAAAATGCTATTTCATGTTTATTGCACCGATTGTATTGTTTATTGCATCCGAGCATTTCCAAAATTATTTTTTCGACGACTCCTAATTTACATTTATAAAAGTTACACTCTCGACTATTTAGATCTCGACCATTTTCAAAGTAACACTTTCAACCATAAGGTTTATTCTGCGAATTAATTTCCAGCGTTAAAATTGTGTACCTTCTTGTTCAACGATGAATATGCCGTACTCGATCTGCTGCTTCATGAGGAACGGATGTATGTGGTTCAGGAATATCGCCAAGTGTTGTTGGCGATCTCTGTAATGGTCATATTATATAAATTATTTATAGTCTTATTACTTACTGTGTTAAGTCGTCAAACTCGAATATATACAGAGAAATTTTAATTTAATTACCATCAGTTGTATTCAACACAATTTAAAAAAAAACGCATAATCAAAATACTTTTGTTATTGTAATTTCGACTTACATTGCATGTCTTTTGAAGGTTGAATTTTAAAGTAGACAAGCTATAATGCTAATAACACGTTTGTAAGCATAACTTTGTGTTGAATTTACGGTTGAAGCATGTGGCGACAGATTCGTTACTAACAAACTTTCAAAGTTTTGGGAGTTTCAAAAATTTGTTTAGCGATTTTAGCGAGTTCGCATCAGCTACAACTAGCTGCCACGAGTTAGCTCTACTTTCCTGTGCCACGTCTAGATAAGATATTAGATATTTAGAGTTTTCACTTCTATCAGCAGTCCCTATGGCTGCCTTTTTCCAGAACGCTCCAAAATGTTATATTGTAGAAGAGATAGTCACCTATAGGGCACTATGATGGCGACCTTGTGTCGCGCGGTGCAGTTGGGAGGCGCGTACCGACCTCCGCGATGCACCTCTGGGAACTTCTTCTCCACCCAGTCCAGTTCGATTTCAGTCTTGTTCACGCGGACAGGACCTGCGGTGAATACAGGGAACAAAGTTCACAGAAAGTGGATAAAAAAAATTGATGGCCCTACTGCGAGTCTCAACTGGTGAGAAAAGATCTACTGACCTATACATAAGTACTTTTGTCCATGGGTTTTCATTTTTATATACTATAAAGGGGCATACGAGCAGTCGGCGCCATTTTTATAAGTGCTGACGCCACGCCACATCCGCATAAAGGCTACGTATACAGATGCATTGCCCTCTTACCTCTTCTTCCATTAGCCATTTGCACACCGCACGAAACGCGTAAGGAATCGTGTAAGAGAGAGGTGCCTCCCCGGTCGTACCGGCTCAATTAGGCTGTATGCGTACATTCACCGTGGCACTCCCACGTACTAAGTACAGTAAAAATTACAAGAAGCAAGATAAGCCAGAATTTATACTTTGTTCAGCTCTAAACATTAACACAAACTTCATTGATTGCGTTAACATAAAAGTATGATTTTTTCATTGCCTAAATAGATTGTGGTTGATTCTTCAACGGACCGAAAGATGGAGAACGAGTTTGACTTAGAAGGGTCCATAATAAAAACTGAAAAAAAGACGTGTTTTCTGTCTAAGCTACCGCTGGCGGAATAGCGTGAGAGTGTCATTAGACTCTCCATACTTCCGCAACCAAGAGGAACGTCTTAACACTCCGGTTTTTAGTCCGTGCTAGTCAAAGCTACTTGCCCGCAGTCCCGAAGATGATTCATTATGGATTTTTCTGAGCCTTAAAAATATAACTACCTAAGAATTGTGCTGTTTCTGATGCCCAAAGGCAAATTCCCAACGTAATTGTGGAATTTGTTTATGGCATAATCCGGCATTTGCTGTGCTGAATAGTCGTCAAAAATTTGGCTAGACTATGACGTAGCTCTATGAGATGTATAAAGCGACGACCCTAGAATACTAAGACAATTAATCATTACCCAAATCCGGGGGCATTTCGTCGCACAGCGGCAAAGTCGGCTCCGGGCTCTTAAACTCGAAGCCGTCAGTGGTCACCAGGTTCTTGAGACTGTCCATGATCTTGGTGATGAGGAGGGGAGTGCTCGCGTCCTCGGTAACATTGGAATGTGTCATATTCGGTTGCGTCATGTTCGAGCCCGTCATGTTGGTCATGTTCGGAGCTTTGGGTCCGTTTGCCAAGGGCCTGGGGCGCGTGTGATTTGTCTTCTTCTGCGTGGAATTTCTCCTTTCGACGTAAGAGACCGGTAACTTCTTAGGCCAAAGGGTAGAAGTTTTGTCTGTGGCTCTGCAAAAAAAAAATATATATTATATTTCTACAAATAAAGAATTTTACAAACAATTTGAATACCGTTGGCATTTCGTTTATGGTGTAACCCTGGCCGATTATTCGTAATAAAGCCCGAGAAAGGTTAGTTATGAGTGAAAGTGACGGTGTAAAAAGCAAAGGCGTACTCCCTTGGTTCGGACATGTAGCAAAAATAGCAGATGAGAGGTGAACAAAACAGATATATGTGGTGGGATGTAGGTTACGGAGAAGGCCAAGGCTGACGGACCATGATCATATTTATCGGGCATTGTCTGAAGTCAGGTGGAAGTCAAGTCTTCGCAGCCGTATGTGTATGACGAGAGTTGTGAATGTGGAGAAAAAGAGGTAGCGAAGGTGATGGTTTAGCTAGCGTGAAGGTATGTTGTTGCTGTTCTTATAGGGAAACCAGCCATCAAAGAAATATGTTGACTTTCAATGTCACTTGACATCCGCACGGTTAATGATTACGCAAAGGCGTTACCTTCTTTCGTCCCAACCCTAATTGGGCACCGGATACTCACAAGCCGCCCGAATCGCGACAGCATAGCTGTCGCTTTACGACGGTATCAAGTGAGCGAGAGGTACCTCACCGGTCCTGTCGGTCCAACTTCGCTGCAGACAGTAAGGCGCACTAGTTACTCACTTGAGAGCGGGTGTGGTCGCGTTGTGCAGCGGCGTGTAGAGGT
>LUGF01025873.1:58021-75051 GCA_001625245.1 Calycopis cecrops
AACAGATAGTAATTCAGTAAAATAGATTAGGTTTAAACATCAAACAGTGTAGTATATTTGATTTATTTGATGCGCAAATTTAGTGTGCAATTCAGTATTTTTGTTAGCAATTTTGAAAACTTTGATAGAAAAATGTGGATTTACAGTTGTAAGATTAAATACTACCCGTTTTTAAATTGTATCGTCGAATTGTAATATTTTGTAAAATAAAATTCGATTTGAAATGATCCTTAAAAAAACCTCGATTGTTGTTCGTCCACGAAATGTATCGACCTCAAAGCACATGAGTAAGTAAACAGTAAAGAGACAAAGCTTCATACAAACGCGTCGATCACATTACACTACTACAAGCAAACGGCGCGTGTGCGCGTGTCAACTAGACACGTGTCACGTACGCGCCCATAAAGTCGAACGACTGCAGGTACCAAATTGGTTAATATTTTTTATTTTTGCTATTGTTATGACAGGGCCATGGTTTTATATTATGTAGGCAGATATTGGAAAATGGTGCAGAAACATTTAAAAATGGATTGAATAATCCTATCTTTTTTTACTAAACAACAAATACGTATACCTAAGTAAAAAGATGAAAGATCCTTCACGTAACCTAACACGTTACCATGACAACAAAGTATTCAATTATGACAGGACAACGCCTGTAACTGTCAGGCAGGTATGTAACTTGAAAAAAAAGGATATTTCATATTTTAATTATCCAACGTAGTCAACTAGGTAAGTAAAGGAATATCAGATTGTAGCTATTAAAAATTTGATATTTTGTTTACGTGGGTCGCACAATCCTATAAAAAGAATGTAAGTTACGTAAATATACGAAACCGGCTTAAAGTTGCTCGCTTGCCCCCTTAAACTATATAAAAAGAAATCTTTTTTATCTCATGTATTATGACATATATGCTTAAAAATAATATTACGACCTTTGATTATTACACGATTACGACGTTGAAAGTTTGATTATTTTATTTTATTCTCTTGTCTTTAGAAGCTTATTCTCTGTACGTCTCTTCACTCTGTGCTCTAGGTCAGTGACGCCGACGGATCGCGATTCGCGAGTCAGGTCATGTGGTGACCAAGAAATATTTTTATTACATAGGATAAAGTAGTTATTGTATCTAATTATTTTTTTATTATTTATTCTGAACCATACCTGAAAATTTAGCCGGTGACCAAAAATTAATCCTGTATATCAGTTATAATAATAGATAATCCTACTAATATTATAAATGCGAAAGCTTGTAAGGATGTTTGTTACTCTTTCACACAAAAACTACTGAACGGATTTTCATGAAACTTTACAGTAATATAACTTTCATATCAGAATAACTTATTAAGTTAAAATTTTGAATCATTTTTGAAGTCCGAAATCCAGGCGGGCGAAGCCGCGGGCGGAAGCTAGTAAATAGATAAAATAGTATTTTTTTGTGGTTCACACCAATCATCATCATGTATCGGTCCACAGCTGCACATTGGCCACCTTCAATGAACGCGAAGACAACTGGTAAAATATAAATACAAAAAAAAATAATAATAAGATATAATCGTCATCATCGAAGCCAGAAGGCGTCCCACGTTGGACACGGGCCTTCCCGGGGGAGCACAGGCTGCCTGAATCAAGCGACATAGCCTGGTCATCACACCACCGGTAAGGCCGGGGTAGGCTCATCAATATCTTGAATAAATAGTCTATACTTCTATACAATAATATAATGCTGAAGAATTTGTTTGTTACTTTGTTTGAACGCGCTAATCTCTGGAACTACTGGTCCGATTTGAAAAATTCTTTCAGTATTAATTAGTCCATTTAGCGAGGATGGCTATAGACTACTTTTTAACCGACTGCGGTATTCGGATTCACGTAAACGAAGTTGCGGGGCCTCCGATAGTATCTTATTAATATTATAAATGCAAATGGTTTGTATGTTGTTTGTTTCGGTACAGCAGTTTTTGCGTGAAGGAGTAATCCTTCACGCAAAAACTGCTGAACCGATTTTCATGAAATTTCGCACACACATAGAAGGGTAACTTGGATTAATACATAGGAAAGTTTTTATCACTAAAAATGTTCCTATGGGATGCCATGGGATGATTTTCTATTTTCCACGGGATCGAAATTTACGCGGGTGAGACCGCGGGGCGCAGCTAGTAAATAAAATATCAACATTTTACCTATTTTCTCTCTGTATTCTTGTGCACAATTATAAGATAGTATATATAAAATTCTAGTGTCACTGTGTTCGTATTCATATTTCTCCGAAACTGCTAGTCCGATTATCATGAAACTTTCTGTATATTTACAATGAACATAGAATAGTGAAGTACCTATATTATACCCTGCCAGCTCCTTGGCGTGAAGATGTGTTGTTGTTGTTTTTTTTTACCTTTTATTCCGATTTTTACACTGCAACAAATTAATAAAATGAAACAATGTCATGCGGCTACATTAAAAAATAATTGAAATGGCTGAATTGCTTCGAGCGACTTAGTGCTTACACTATCTATTAATATTATACTATATTA
Organism: Calycopis cecrops; assembly: GCA_001625245.1. NCBI lineage: Eukaryota > Metazoa > Arthropoda > Insecta > Lepidoptera > Lycaenidae > Calycopis > Calycopis cecrops. The sequence goes on from LUGF01025873.1 coordinate 60,557, forward strand.
TAAAAAGAAAACATTTGTTTTGGTGTATCTATCTTTGTAATGTTTACACACAAATTCTACTGGACTGATTTCAAGAATTATTTCACCATTAGAAAGCTGCATATTCACTGAGTAACTTAGGCTGTTAGGCATTTATAACAAAATAGTAATAATGCAAGATCGATATCACGCGACCATTGCAAGTAATCTATATAGGAAGGAATCCGTGAAGAAAAAATTCCACCTATTTTTAGGGTTCCGTAGTCAAATGGCAAAATACGGAACCCTTTTAGATTCATCATGTATGACTCTCTGACTGTCTGTCTGTCCGTCTGTCAGTAATTTTTTGCCTAAACTAATACCTACTATAAAATAAAGGATAGAGCGCGCGCCTCGTTCAGTCGTGGCGCGGCCTCTGTGTCTCTATGCTCTATGTCTTCCGCCAAATTTGGAACTAAATCTGACGGGTATGCCAAATTGTTGGTTGTCAACAGTGTTTTCATTATGAGTGCCATGCGCACGCATGGCAGGCAAATTTTTGAGTTTCAAATGTAATCATTTTATTCGCCAAATTAGCTTGCGCGAATCAAACTTTGCGCGTATGCAAGAATTTGAAATGTGTAATAAAGACTATATGGATACGATAAACAGAAAGATATTTAAATATAACATTGATGATGAGATTTGAGCAGCGGTAAAGGCTGCTGCTCATGATGATGATGATGATGATTATGCATTAAATTTTATTATTTTACCTTACGGCACGTACACAATGCTTTACCTCACGTAATATATTTAAAGTTGATTATCTTTTTTCATTTGTTTTTTTTTCGTACTTAAGGACAGACTAGGATCATCAGACCCTATGGTCTCTGCCTGTACTTCAGTAATTTATTTAGAAAATTCATTTAAGTATTATCTATGTTCATTACTGTAATCATATTGGTATAAATATACAATGTGACGTATGAGTTATGACATTTAGCTTTTATTTACACAAAGGTTTTACTTGGATGCCCAGTCAAAGTTGAATGGATTTTTTTTATAATTGATATAGAAATTCGATCTGTGGAACGATCATTAAGTTTTGGATAGCACACAACTCCTGAAGGGTGGAAATGCAAAATAATGAAACTTATGTATTTTATTTTATTTTCAAGGAAAACTTTCAGTTCCTTTAAGCACTTATAAATTGATAAGTAAACATATAACTCTATGTATAGGCACTACCTTCTAACTAAAAGTACTGGAGAAGCACATTATTAAATGATACAAATATACTCCTGGATCTTGTAAATCGCGATAGAATCCGTTAAAAGAATCATAATCAAATCCCTACAATTTTATAAAATAACATAAGAAACATTTGTAAGCGCGCTTAGGAGAGTGCTGCTCGCCCCACCACTAAAGTGGCCGTGGAATCTGATGATCATCTCTGGAGCACTTACGAGGTACAGACTGGCATGAAAAAATACGTTCCTGGCTCCTGGCAATCCCGGAGTTACATTGACAGACGGCAACAGTTTGCTATAGTCATCCCATCATCGGGACAATCACTTGAGGCAAAGTAGAACAGCATTTGGGCACAACGGTCATGATTCTCATCATCCGGAGGACGTTAACCTTCAAAGGAATAGGCCTAAACGAAATGGTGTCCAGCAAATTGAATTCAACGGCCGTGCGACCTCAAATAAGTAATTTTTGGCTCATACACCACAGTAAATAAAACAAATTATTACAATTTATTTGTTTTTTTAAAGCCTATGTATTACAAGCTCACCGAGCGGCTGTGCGTTGATATATAAGTCAGTCAGTTTTGTCTTTTATACATATAGATGTAAAAATTAATAAAATAAATTAATCCATGCCAGTAGATAGATAGATAGATAAAGCTTTAGTACGTGATCGTTTACAGTCCCTACCACAAAATCGTCAGGACAAAATTGCGGCGTCAATATTACACAGACAAAAACGTCTTAACGGGTCGAAAACGAATTAAACACTGTACACGATAGGCTTGTAGAAAAAATATCGATATATCGATATTTTCAATTCGATATATCTATATTTTTGGGCGATATTTTTTGTAACAATATATCGATATAAAATATCCAATATCGAAATTGTATCAAAAGCGATATATTTTTGTGGTACTACCCTAGAATCATAAATTTACCTTTTTTTTTTAGTTTGATTACTCTTCCATAATAAATATATATGTATTAGATATGCCTGTAGATTGCCGACCGCTGCACATACGTAGATTTCACTGATTTAGGCGGCCAAAAGTCATTTTTTTAAAAAGGATGTATAATTAAATTGACATATACCTGAGGTAGTTCACCGACCTTAGAATCAGATGTCACCCCCTCCAGCCTTCATCCATGTGCTTGCGTCAATGTACAGGTAGTCGGAATTCGATAGTCGCTTAACGTGTACGTGTCTGTTCTTGGCGCTCCCAAAATTACAACTTTTGAAAAGTGTATAATTATTATCCAAAGGATTATTTCTAAATTATAGTAATGGAAAGTGATAAATCAGGTAAGACACAATGTTTTATAATACTAATTTATATATATATATTTTTTATTAACTTATTGATGTTAGAAATCAGCCCTGTTAATTTGCTTGTTCTTTAAATTAAATTATTTTTAAATGGTATTTTAAAGTACTTCCCGGGTTCGTCGCGGTAATAATTTATATTGTCTCCAGTATGTAATATATACGGCTATACAAAAATAAAAAAATTTGCCGCGGAATTCCGCGGTTTTTCATTTTGAGAACATGTGAAACATAAGCGTCTTAATAACGAAAAATCTATGTTCATGCTACTTGATATGAATACAATTTTATTTTTGTTTTAGGTGCCTCGGGTGTTAAAATAATGACTCGAAAATAATTATTTCATCAAATCCAAACCCAGAACTTAACAAGTTTAAGTGAAAAACTCGATTTTTATGAAAATTATCTTATTCTTCGGTATGGGGTCACTGAGCATACTAAAATGAGTTTGAAGCAAAGATTTTCTCATGTGAAATCAGAAATCAAACAAAGATGGTTAAAAGCCAACAAGCATGAAGAAACTTTTTTTAAAAACAACCAGTCTTGGTTAGAAGGAATTTTCCAACCAACAAGGTATTTGGAAAACCAAATAGAGAGGTAGTGGAAGAAATCTCAGAACGTGAAGATGATGTCGATTAGTTATAGTAATATTTTTTTATAATTATTTCTTGTTTTTGTTAAGTTTATAAGAGTTAAAAGTTTTATATTAATTGTTACTTAAATTGTTTTCTGTACTTGACTTAATAGTTGCTATTTTTTGTAAAAAATATGTGTACCTTTGGAAATATAAATTAATTTTTTTAATTACTTGAATTTTCACTTTATACATAGCATATCTTACCAAAAAACACTATAAAATATTTTTGACCGCCTAAATTGGTAAAATCTACGTATGTGCGCTGTTTCATACCAATATATCGATATTTTCAAATTAAAATATCGCTACCGATATTGATATTTAAAAAAAAATCGATGTATCGATATATCGATATTTTATTACAATTCCGACATCCCTAGTACACGATCTAATTATTATCAATACAGTAATACATGGAAGTTACGTGGTGGGTGGGACCAAGCTCTAGCCACGTGACACGGGGGGGTATAACTGTATTTACAATATTAACTTTTTAAATGGAATTGAATCGATGTTTTTATGGTAAACTTCAATTAAATATAAACGACATTAAAAGCTATTTAAAAATATGCAAGCTTAAAAATATTTAAAATATGTAGTTTTAGAAATTGAAGGTGATATTGCCCGTAACTCCGGGTTCGCGAAAGTCGGGGTCGTGGCTTACATTTGAATATCACACGTCGAGGTCAGTTGGAGTGGAGTCGGCGTCGAGTCGTTATGATATGCGAATACCTTATTACTGTATAGAATTTACTCATTTAAACCAAAAGCGGGCAATACAGAGCATTTACCTTGTTTCGTTTTCCGCATCAGGCGCGTCCAACTCCAACAGGGGATGTACCTCTTGCTCTTACAACATTTTAATATCAGCCGTAGCATATCGGCCGTGTTTCTCGCGATTTGTTGGTATGTTGTCGTTTTCTACTTCCGCACGGCCCGAAACGCAACTTACATTTAGAAGACGTTATCAAACGCATTGCCTAGTTTCTCATAACTATTTACCACGTTTATGACAGTTGTTTAATGGTCTGTCGGTATTTAATTACATAATCATAATCGCGGTGAGTTTATCAGGCTTACTATTTACGTTAATCTTAACAGCTTGGCTGTACTCTCCTCCACATCGACAGATTTCTGTCGGTTTAGATATGATATACAAGCTTCCGCCCGCAGATTCACCTGCGTGGATTTCGGACTTTAAATTCTTCCGAATGAAAGATTCACGTGATAATATGTAGCTTTGTATGTTGACCCGACCTGTGCTAAATTTGAAGTAAATCCATGCAGTGATTTTTTATTTTAGCCCTAACATACATACAGACAAACACAAAATTTAAAATACTATATTTTTGGCTTCGATACTGATTGTAGATCACGCCCCAAGGATTCTTAAAAAAAATAGACAATGTACAATTTTGACTTTCCTACTATTCCTGCTTTATCCCAGGGGATAAAGAATATTTTATAATGTAAGTCAGCTAATACTCTATCTGTATAACAAATTTTAACAAAATCCGTTCATTGGTTTCGGCGTGATTGACAGACAAACATCAAAACAAAGAAACTTTCACATTTATAATATAAGTGTGATACTATGTGTATAAAGCTTCCAAAATAATAATTAATTAACCGAGGCAGAGAGAATAACTATGTAAAAATTAAAAATAAAATAAATAATATTAGTGTTTAACGCATAATTTGCCTCTGTGCTTCCATAACGCAATAACCCGTAAAACGTAATTTTACAGGAGGCACATTTTTAAGTATCAAAAAACATTGTGTAAAAAGGGATGTGTTTATAAGACTGTTTTATATATTAAATATAAATAAATCTTAAACTTTTTGTTAACTAAGTTTTTGATACTTAAAAATGTGCCCTGTATTTTACATCCTATTAGGTACGTTATTTAAGCAAAGAGTCAAAAAACGCACTAATTATTTTACATCCTGTTGATAAAGCAAATAAGCGATTTTAAACTGTAAGGTATAGAGATATTACCACTAAATCATGTCAACTCATAGGTATAGTTCGATTACTCGGATTACACATTTAAGTTATCACAACTACATTAGTAATAATTATAATAATAAATATCTGTGGACTTTACACACCCCGTTAGCCTAGCCCCGTGCTAAGTACCGCAAGGACTTGTGTTACGGGTACTAGACAACGGAATATATTTAATATGTTTTATAAATTTAAGAAATTTTATATATTTAGGATATTTATTATAGAAATACATGTAATAGATATATAAACGTCCATGACCAAGGCGTGATTCAAACCCGCGACCCCTGGCGCTACATGCTCCACTTATCCGAGCCCTGTACCACTGCGCCAGCCTGGTCGTCAAACAAATTAGTCTACAAGGGGTAAATCATACACAGTAATAATAATAATAATAATATTTGTGGACTTTACACACCACGTTAGTCTAGCCCCGTGCTAAGTACCGTAAGGACTTGTGTTACGGGTACTAGACAACGGAAATATATTTAATATGTTTTATAAATTTAAGAAATTTTATTATAGAAATACATATAATACATAGATAAACATCCATGACTTAGGCGGGATTCGAACCCGCGACCCCTGGCGCAACATGCTCCGCTTAACCGGGCCCTGTACCACTGCGCCAGCCTGGTCGTCGGACAACTTCAGAGCAGCAGTGCAGATCAAACCGCAAGCACTCTAAAAATGTCGCACCAAAAAATGTTCAAAGTATATTTACCTTTGTTGTGAGACAGTGTAAAGAAGGCGCCCTGTGGAAGTGGCCCATCGTGTTCACCGGCGCCCGCTCGCACTCATTACAGCAGCCGGGGTGACCTGGAAAAGGAAACGAGTTGCTAAGGAGCCTACAACTGCAGGGTTGACGGGAGAGAAAAAAAAGTAAAAAAATACTTCAATAATAATAATATCTTTAGACTTTTACACACGTTAGTCTAGTCCCATGGTAAGTACTGTAAGGACTTGTGTTAGGGATAGGTAATAGACAACGGAAATATATTTAATATTTTTATTATAGAAATACAAATAGAGCTTATTCTTTCCATAAAGGTCGGCAACGCATCTGTTAGACCTCTGGTGTTACGGATGTCTGTGGGCGTTGGTGATCACGTCACATCAGGTGACCCAACTGCTCGTTTGCCTCCTATGCTATAAAAAAATATATTTTATTACATAGATAAACATTCATGATCTTGGCGGGATTCAAACCGACCCTTGGTGCAACTGCTCCGCTTAACCGAGCTCTGTACCACTGCGCCAGTCGGTTGTCAGGTTAAAAACCTAACCACGCCTACGTGATATCGTATTCCTAACCTATTAGAACTAAAAGCATATTTTACGCGAGTGAAACCTTAGGGCACAGAAAGTCAATTATAATTTGGATGTTACTATTTGGATAGCTGGACGTTGATTTAAAAGTAATTCAAAGAATCCTTTACATACATACAGACCAAGCTTACAAAAACCTGTTAAAAAGTAGATGTGAAGGGAATATGTTAAGGGAGCCAGTACGGTGCTACGTGGCACAGGAAAGTGGAGGTACGCTCGCTCGTAGTGCCACGTGTGGCGCTAGTGTGGGCTACTAAATACTGGCCATTGTTTCTGTTAGATTTTAGTCTTATATCAGCTTTTCAGTAAGAGATAATGCTGCACTGCAGCTGAGTTGGGTCGGTGCGACCGGGGAGGCTTGATGATACAGGAGTAAAGTCGCAGCTGTGCTGTCACGTTTCGCGCGGAGTGTGAGTTTCGTGTGGCCCAAGGAGGATTTATCAAATGACTCCGACTGCTTGTTCGCCCGAACCTATAAAAAAAGTCAGCTCTCCCTTTTTTTTTTCTTTTTTTATGGTATAGGGGGGCAAACGAGCAGTTGTAGCCATTTTCATGACTACCAACGCCCATAGACATCTGCATAGAGAATATACATATGCGCTGTCCCTCTTTCTCCTCCCACCTCCATGGGCCACCAGCTACTTACACACCGCACGAAACGCGACAGCACAGCTGTCACTTCACGCCGGTCTCGTGTAAGCGAGAGTTCCCTAGTTTTTTCATATCAATTAGCTCCATTTATGTAGAATAAGGGCTATTTAAAAATATAAGAAATTATCAATACTACTAAGCTAGCCAGAACCTCTTTCTCATACTGTCTATAATCTACTTTAAAAATAAAAATATCAATGGAGGCTCCTTTTAATTTAAGAATAAGTTTTCATATTGAGAATAATTGTTAATATTTTATATTTGTTATATTTTGAGATAGGTAGTAAAATCTGGCAACCCTGGACTTGCAAGAAACACGGACGTCAGACCAGGATAAGACATGCTGTAGTCTTGTCTCAAGTTCTTGAGTGACAACAGCGGCGGCTGAGATACTTTTAATTAAAACTTTACTGCTACAACTTTAAAACATGCCTGACAAGAATGCACTGGCTTTGTGTATGTTTATGGGCCTCGGTAGTCCCTATATCAGAATATATCGAGCTTTATTCTTTGATTCCTGTCTAAGAAATTTAAAATCTATACTATCTATACTAATAATATAAAGCTAAAGAGTTTTTGTTTGTTTGTTTGTTTGAACGCGCTAATATCTGAAATTTTTTTTCAGTAATTAATCCATTTAGCGAGGAAGGCTATAGACTACTACTATTTTTATCCGACTGCGGCAAAAAAACGGATTCACGTAAACGAAGTTGCTGCTAGTTGCTATTAATACACAAAAAAATACAAAATACTTAGCGCAATATATATTTTTTAGCGCAATATATAATTTTTAGCGCAATATATAATTTAACTTGTATTTTATGGGAAAAGAGATTTTTCTTGCTTTTTGCCTTTCGAGTAAATCTTATTTCTCATCGATTATTATCCTTGATAACATTGTCTTGGCGTTTCTTGAAAGATACCCTCATCTGCATCTCATCATCTGCTTAGCAGCTGACCCGATAAAATTTGATAATGCTCATATGATAATATTAAGCGACAATGAAAAATGTGCTTGAAATCAATAGAACAATCATTCGCATAACTTTGCGCTACAAAATTTCAAACATTTTTATATGGATGGACTGACGAATGACGATGATGATGATAATGATGACAGAGACCAACTACCCAAGACACATCATAATGACCACGTGGTCTAGTGGTAAGCATATTCAACCACGGCCGTGAGCTCTCGGGTCAGAATACTCGATCGGATGAAAAAATGTTATTGGGATTTTTCAATTTTTAGTAATAATCCGGAGTCAGGAAGTTGGTGTTGTTACACCCCAGTGCCTTGCAGAGCACGTTAAGATATCGGTCCTGCGTCTGATTTTCTGTCCGGTCGTGTCGAATGGCCGACCCAAACCCGGGATTTCGGGTCAGACATTATATTTAATAAAACAGTAAATTATATTTAATAAAACAGTAAAATCCATATGTCTGTACATTGAATATATTTACGAAAAACTAATTGGGGGCGATGTTCAAATAGTATTAGAACACTTCAATGCTTTTTAATTGTTTTGTCTGTCTGTTTGTCTGTTTTTCTATCTGAACGGTTTCGAACGAAACTTTTTGTGGTGTATAGATACTAAGTCTGGTCAACATCTAGAGCACTTTTTATTACGGGAGAATCGCTCATTCTTATGGGAAATTCAGCAATTATACTTTACCCGAGGGATCTGAAAATTGGATTATAATAGAACTACGATGCTACGCGAACGAAGTCGCGGGCACCAGCTAGTAAGAAATAAATGTGTAAAAGAATGAGTTTACCTGGCGGCCGTTGGCTCCAAGAGCGTTCAATTATTTTCATAAATTGTTAATATAAAACGAGAGATGAGAAATAACGATGTTACATTCAGTACGCTAATTATAAAATCGTGTTTGATGTTTGTGGACGCTTTGTTCATGAAATATCTTGGATTTATTTTCTCAAGTTAACCGGAGTTAGTCTATTATATTATTATTAAATTTATGTATTTTGCCCATGTGTGTGTAGCACTCCATTTTAAAAAAAATCGTTGCTTCATTGCAACTGAATCGTGCCGATACGACGTGCGTTGTTTTTATATTTATACTTCCCGCTAACATAATACTGATTCTTGAGAATCAAAATACACAAATTTATTATTATATTGTTAGTAAACCAAAATTGGAAGTTTATTTGCCACTGAAGTTCCCGGCCAACTGACAAGTTGTTGTTGGACCTAACAACATGAGATCACACAGTTACATAAACGAGCATTTTTGTCATAAAATATATAGATTTTTTACAGTATAAGAAGATAAACGAGGCGCCCATTGACATCCGCACAGAGGTTACACTGTTGCGCTGCCCGCCTTCCTCCTCCCCCCTCAACACACCGCACGAAACTCGACAGAAAAGCTGTCACTTTATAACGTGTAAGCGAGAGGTACCTCGCCGGTCGTGTCGTGCCAATTCTGCAGTCTGCACGCAGTGTAGCACTACCTACCTCTTACTATAAAGAACATAGATGACCTATTCGGGATTCGAACCCTCGACCCCTGGAGCAACACGCTCCGCGTGTAACGTGCACACGCAGCACGTGTTAAGGGGGCAAACGAGCAATCGGAGCCATTTTCACGATTCCGACGCCCATAGACGTCCGGATAGTTATACATTTTTTTTATCTACATTAATAATTAGAAAGAGGAAAGATCATCAAGTCATATAATAATCATTTGATAATGCGATGATCGTTAGTAAAGTTATTCTACACGCGCCTGAGAAGGATTCTGAGTTGGTACAACCAATTTTCGACAGATAGCACCACCGTCTTTCCAATTAATTTCATATATTGCTGTTATAGCTCATGCTGATTTAGCTGTTGGTGGCGCTGCGTCGCGCAGGGTACAGCTAGTTTACAAATTATATATATATTATATACACACAGATCACACCACTGCAATGTAATTGTTTTTACATTTGCTCCAAACTAAGCGAAACAATTTCTCCCCATATTACAAAAAAATCTCGATCGAATAAATTGGGAATCCCCATCGTGTAGCCGCTCCACTCGCCAGATGCCCCGGTCCAATTCTTTTATTCAAAGGGACGTTAAGCCGGTCATTTTGGGAAATTGCATCACATGTAATATTATGTGATCTTATATTACTTTTCTATTTTTGCCTCTTTTACGTTCAAACATTTTTAGTATAAGGAGACAAATGTCTCTTTCACCCTTTATCTGGCCTAAACTTTGACACGGGCCCAAATCCCACACACCGCATGGAATCTGATAGCACAGCTGTCACTAGGGCGGACTCGTGTGAGCTAGAGATACTTCGCCCGTCGCGCTGGTCGAGTTTGTCTACAACGTAGCTCGGTCCATATTTCACAAATAGGCAGACAAAATAAGTTTTTGTTCTATATAACTTCATATAGACGTAAGAGTTATTGTGAATTTTACCACTACCAAGTAAATAGTCCTATTATAGTATTATTACAATAGTATATAATTTATGTAAGAGGTAGTGCCACACTGCATGCTTGCATGCAGCCGAATTGGGTAGGCGCATGTCACGAAAATGGCTCCGACTGCTCGTTTGCCCCCCTATATCATAAAAAAAAAATATACACAAAATATGATCTATATCTTGAACCAAATACACACAAAATACTGTTGTTATAGACGACCAACATTACCAAGCTTCAAGTGCTTCCTTTGTAAAGAAACGGACCTTTTTCGTAGAAATGAGTTCAATACCGCCATATTCGTATTATATTTTATTACTAGCCCTTATTGTATATAGGACTCTACCCCCACGACATAAGAGTGGTATTTAATTAATGTAGAGATAAGCTAGAGCGTCTTTATTTACGATTGAAAAGTTGTTTGATTACCTCATAGATTCTACGTGAAAGATCTACGAAGCGTGGGAGCGAGACATTCAAATTAAGTTCCTATCATCTGAAAGGAAAAGATACAGTAGATGAAGTACGAATGTGACTTTATTTTTTGGGAGTAAGAGGCCATAAGGTCTCGCTTGTTTAACGTCGTAGTATAAATTATGCGTTTCTGTAGTAATTCTTTGATTAAAATTGAGGATATTAAAAAGGCATATGTGGTGATATGGTACGTGAATGTGATGTTACAAGACGAAATACTCCGACCGATCAAAATACATATTTTCAGGTAAAATTGTTATTGAAAGTTTTCGTACGATATTTGGTTAAACTCCGGCTAGTAATTGAACCAGAGAAATATGTTTATAGTTTTATATTGATTCACATTATTCAGCATATGTGAATTTCGTGATTTTATTCAGAATTTGCAATGATTACTTTTGTAATATCATTGAGAATTTGCGAAGAAATTATGAAAAATGTTTAGTTACGCTAGTGCTTGACAAAGCGCTAATGTCACGAGTATCGATAAACTTAAATCCTTTTTAGTAACTGACAGTCCGATGTTCCTACAAAGTTATTCAGAGTAGTTTTATCAATCTTAAGTAATAGAAAGTATAGATTGCTAACATTGTAAATTATGGAATCTCTCCTTGAGTTAAAGTTACTAGCTCAACATTTACCTACAAATATTTCAATTATAATGTTGTTTTTTATATTTTTTATATATTTTTTATATGTTATTTTTTTGTCACACCTTCGTTCTGACATTCTGTATCTTGTGCAATTTAAATCTATGGATTACCCACCATGTAGGCGCCGCACGTTCGTACGTTTGTGGAAAAAATAATATTAGCGATGAGAGTAATTAAAAGTCTTTATGTGGACTCGTTACCGGAAATAATGGTAGAGTTAGAACAATAAAGCGAGTTTAATGATAAAATATTTACATGTATTAATTTTGGTTGTAACGTCACTCGTGTATACTTAGGTCGATAAAACCGAGAGGCATTAAATGAAACCACATATTTAGTGTATCATTGTCAAGCTATCTCATGCTACACAACAAAAATCAGATCAATCAGATCATTAGTTTAGCCCCAGGAATTTTTTAAAGTTTTTTCTCACTTCGTACACTCTGTATCGTCAGCCGTCCGCGAGGACGGCTGTCTAGGGTCATTTACCCCGTGCGAAGTTGCCGCTTGGTGTTGACGTCAGTACCAAGCATATTTACCAATTTTTTCGCTATTTAACTTCTTTGAAAAAAGTATTTTCGTATACTTCTCGTAAACTTGTTTTTAATAGTTTCGGATGAACAGTAGGCACTTATAGTATACGTATTTTCATTTAGTGCCTCTCACTTTTATTAACGTTGCATATTCGCCAACGGCGTGAATTGAAAGTTTGTACAGTTAACAAGTAGTAGGTATATGTATTGGAATTACATTGAATAACGGTACGCGTAGATAGATAGGCAAGTTTGTAACTTAGGTTCTAACCTGTAAAGAACTAAAAAATATAATTTAATAAAAACGAAAAATGTAGAATTATAAAGTAATACATTGGAAATATTGTTAAAATATATAAATTCTTGTAAAGAGAAAGATAAATAAAAAAAGAGAATGAATTGTCTTGACCTACTATTTTTAGAGTATAAAATTATTAATTTTGTAGTGACATGATAAGTTGCAGCCTACACGGAGTCGACACTACGAATAAATTAATAAGAAGTTAATAAGCGTCAGAATTCACGAAATCGCTTCGATTACTCGATGTGCTATATTAAAGTCCTCACATACGATCCTAAACAAATTACATGAATAACAAACACTAGACGTTCGAAGCACAAACTCAGTTAACCAATAGAGCGAATTGGGACTCAAATTGGCAAGTCGGGACGTGAGCGAAATGTTAAGTGACGGAAATGGATCTGATCGTGCCTGTTGGAGCTGCCGGGGCGGTTGGAGCCCCGGAGGTAGGTCGTTGGGTCGACCTCCTACCGGCTTTATCTAGCGACGTAATGACAATTCACTATTTGTAGAGTATTAGGTAATGCGGGACAGAGATAAGCTGCTATTATCGTCTTATCGTTAATATAATAAGAAGACTCAGTCGGGAGATAGAAAAGATAAACATAAATGTCGCAAAATAATATCGAATCTATCCAAGAATAATAATGTTATTACGGTAGTTAAATTGATGAAGAAGAAGACCCGAGTGCTATATTTTAATGTATCCAGTGTCACTTGCATTATTAAGACGAATCTAACGACTTGTACAGTAAAATCAGTCATGGCGACCAGGCTGGCGCAGTAGTCGGATAAACGGAACATGTTGCGCCAGGGGTCGCGGGTTCCAATATTGCCTTGATCATGGATGTATATCTATGTATTTATATAGTAAAAATCTTAAATATAAAAATTTTCTTAAATTGATTAAACATATTAAATATATTTCCTTTTTCTAGTACCTAGTAAGAGTCTAGTCTAGTCTTTAGTAAGAGGTAGTGCCACACTGCATGCTTGCATGCAGTCGAATTGGGCCGGCACGACCGGAGAGGTACCTCTCGCTTACACGAGACCGGAGTAAAGTGACAGCTGTGCTGTCGCGTTTCGTGCGGTGTGTAAGTAGCCGGTGGCCCATGGAGGTGGGAGGAGAAAGGAGGGCAGCGCATCTGTATAGCCTCTATGCGGATGTTTGTGGGCGTCGGTAGTCATGAATCCTATACCATAAAAAAAAAACCTACCCGTAGCACAAGTCCTTACGGTAATTAGCACGGCGCTAGGCTAACGTAGTCTGGTGTGTCCACAGATATTAAAAAAAAAAGAAGTATTCTCCGAATCTACATAAAATATAAATAGATATGCTCTAAAACGTTATTCTTCGCATGAGGTACCTAGTCGGGTAAACAAAGAGTATGTAAATGAAAAGAGAGTTTAAGAAAACAAGATTGGTATCTTGTTTTCTTAAACTCTCTTTGAGGAGGAGGAGGCGGGAGAAATGTGTAGCCGTAATCGACCTTTAGCACGAGTTATAGAAGTTTTATCTCTAGTCGCGTATAACAATGACTAAGTTAGAAGAGTTTTGATTACGTATTGCTATTCAAAGTGTCAGGAGTAAAATTTTTATACCTGCAAACTGACAAGCGTTTTACTTCTATCGACTCTTCGTCCCCCTACAGTTTATGCAGGTGTTTACCTCATTTCACAAAATTCACTTAATTTTTTTATGGTGTAGGAGGGCAAACGTAGTGGGAAGCATTTTCACGACTACCACTCCCATAGGCATCCTCATAGAGACTATACAGATGCGCTGTCCTCCTTTCTCCTCCCACCTCTATGGGCCACCGGTTACTTACACACCGTAGGAAACGCAACAGCGCATCCGTCTCTTTACGCCGGTCTCGTGTAGCGAGAGGTACCTCCCCGATCGTGCTGGCCCAATTTGGCTGTTGC
>LUGF01025873.1:80997-92406 GCA_001625245.1 Calycopis cecrops
AATCCCTTCACGCGTTTTAGAGAAAAAGGTCTTGACAGACGTACAGACAGACGGACAACAAAGCGATCCTATAAGGGTTCCGTTTTGTCTCTTTGAGATACGGAACCCTAAAAAAAAAAAAATATACACAAAATATGATCTATATCTTGAATCAAATACACACAAAATACTGTTGTTATAGACGACCAACATTACCGAGCTCGAGTGCTTCCTTTGTAAAGAAACGGACCTTTTTCGTAGAAATGAGTTCAATACCGCCACATTCGTATTATATTTTATTACTAGCTCTTATTGTATATAGGACTCTACCCCCACGACATAAGAGTGGTATTTAATTAATGTAGAGATAAGCTAGAGCGTCTTTATTTACGATTGAAAAGTTGTTTGATTACCTCATAGATACGTGAAAGAGCGTGGGAGCGAGACATTCAAATGTTCCTATCATCTGAAAGGAAAAGAGACAGTAGATGAAGTACGAATATGACTTTATTTTTTGGAAATAAGAGGCCATAAGGTCTCGCTTGTTTAAAATCGTAGTATAAATTATGCGTTTCTGTAGTAATTCTTTGATTAAAATTGAGGATATTAAAAAGGCATATGTGGTGATATGTTATGTACGTGAATGTGATGTTACAAGACGAAATACTCCAACCGATCAAAATTCATATTTTCAGGTAAAATTGTTATTGAAAGTTTTCGTACGATATTTGGTTAAACTCCGGCTAGTAATTGAACCAGAGAAATATGTTTATAGTTTTATATTGATTCACATTATTCAGCATACGTGAATTTCGTGATTTTATTCAGAATTTGCGAAGAAAATATGTAAAATGTTTAGTTACGCTAGTGCTTGACAAAGCGCTAATGTCACGAGTATCGATAAACTTAAATCCTTTTTAGTAACTGACAGTCCGATGTTCATACAAAGTTATTCAGACTAGTTTTATCAATCTTAAGTAATAGAAAGTATAGATTGCTAACATTGTAAATTATCGAATCTCTCCTTGAGTTAAAGTTACTAGCTCAATATTTACCTGTAAATATTTCAATTATTATTATTTACAAAGAAAATTCCGCCATGTATGTACTAACAGAAGACTCCATACTTATATTTTTTGTACCCGTAGTATGTTTCACAGGACTCCTATTAGCTAGGTAAATAGTATAATTAAAAAATAATTATAAAATGTACACCTATTTGTTTACAGATTCAACTGTCACATGACTTGACTTGACACATGACATGCCAAACTAGCTTATCTACTCTTTTTTGTTTTATTTTAGGAAAGTTTGTCTTCTTAGGAAGTAAGCAAAATCAATGGGTATTTTCTGCAAAATAGGATTGAAAGTTAATTTTGTTAATGTAAGAGGTAGCGTGCATGCTTGCATGCAGCCGAATTGGGCCGGCACGACCCGGGAGGTACCTCTCGCGTACACGAGACTGGCGTAAAGTGACAGCTGTGCTGTCGCGTTTTGTACGGTGTGTAAGTAGCCGGTGGCCCATGGAGGTGGGAGGAGAAAGGAGGGCAGCGCATCTGCATAGCCTTTATGCGGATGTTTGTGGGCGTCGGTAGTCATGAAAATGGCTCCGGCTACTCTTTTGCCCTGCTATATCATTAAAAAAAACCGTTAATTTACAAATACGAGAATAACAAAAATCAAAATATATTTATATATAAGCCACTTCTGATCATTCATACAAATTTATTGCCTTCTTGCATATACTTAGAGCTATAATGTTTAAATCCGTTATACAATAATTAAATTTGTTTAAAATGTTTCATAAATTTGATCTAATATACATGTATTAATGATCTGTTGCTATTGGTGGCGATAATGTGAGTGGCCCAATTTCTTCTCGATCAATATGATTGCTTTCTATATAAAAATTCTTACGAACTGAAAAAATCGATAATGTAAAAGTATTTATTGGACAACACTATATTTCACTCACATATAGACATTTGACAACACAAGTCAAATATTTTTTTTGTCACACCTTCCTTCTGCCATTGTGTATCTTGTGTAATCTAAATCTATGGATTAGGCACCTAGTAGGCGCTGCACGTTCGTACGTTTGTGGAAAAAAAATATTAGCAATGAGAGTAATTAAAAGTCTTTATGTGGACTCGTTACCGGAAATAATGGTAGGGTTAGAGCAATAAAGCGAGTTTAAGGATAAAATATTTACATGTATTTAATTTTGGTTGTAATGTCACTCGTGTATACTTTAAAGGTTGATAAAACCGAGAGGCAAATGAAACCACATATTTAGTGTATCATTGTAATGCTATTTTATGCTACACAACAAAAATTAGATCAATCAGATCAATAGTTTAGCCACAAGAATTTTTTAAAGCTTTTTCTCACTTCTTACACTCTGTATCGTCAGCCGTCCGCGAGGACGGTTGTCTAGGGTCGTTTACCCCGTGCGAGGTTGCCGCTTGCTGTTGACGTCAGTACCAAGCATATTTACCAATTTTTTCGCTATTTAACTTCTTTGAAAAAAGTATTTTCGTATACTTCTCGTAAACTTGTTTTTAATAGTTTCGGATGATCAGTAGGCACTTATAGTATAGGTATTTTCATTTAGTGCCTCTCACTTATATTAACGTTGCATATTCGCCAACGGCGTGAATTGAAAGTTTGTACAGTTAACAAGTAGTAGGTATATGTATTGGAATTACATTGAATTAATGAAATAACGGTACGCGTAGATAGATAGGCAAGTCTGTAACTTAGGTTCTAATCTGTAAATAACTAAAAAATATAATTTAATAAAAACGAAAAATGTAGAATTATAAAGTAATACATTGGAAATATTGTTAAAATATATAAATTCTTGTAAAGAGAAAGATAAATAAAAAAAGAGAATAAATTGTCTTGACCTACTATTTTTAGAGTATAAAATTATTAATTCTGTAGTGACATGATAAGTTGTAGCCTAACGGAGTCTACTACGAATAAATTAATAAGAAGTTAATAGGCGTCAGAATTCACGAAATCGCTTCGATTACTCGATGTGCTATATTAAAGTCCTTGCATACGATCCTAAACAAATTACATGAATAACAAACACTAGACGTTCGAAGCACAAACTCAGTTAACCAATAGAGCGAATTGGGACTCAAATTGGCAAGTCGGGACGTGAGCGAAATGTTAAGTGACGGAAATGGATCTGATCGTGCCTGTTGGAGCTGCCGGGGCGGTTGGAGCCCCGGAGGTAGGTCGTTGGGTCGACCTCCTGCCGGCTTTATCTAGCGACGTAATGACAATTCACTATTTGTAGAGTATTAGGTAATGCGGGACAGAGATAAGCTGCTATTATCGTCTTATCGTTAATATAATAAGAAGACTCAGTCGGGAGATAGAAAAAGATAAACATAAATGTCGCAAAATAATATCGAATCTATCCAAGAATCATAATGTTATTACAGTAATAAATTGATGAAGAAGAAGACCCGAGTGCTTAAAATATATTTTAATATATCCAGTGTCACTTGCAGTATTAAGGCGTATCTAACGACTCCTTGTACAGTAAAATCAGTGATGACGACCAGACTATATTAGGCTAGTGCAGGGCTCGAAAAAACGGAACACGTTGCGACAGGGGTCGCGGGTTCGAATTCTGCCTTGGTCATGGATGTATATCTATGTATTTATATAATAAAAATCTTAAGTATAAAAATTTTCTTAAATTTTTAAACAAATCAAAAATTTTATTTCCTTTTTCTAGTACCTACCCGGAGCACAAATCCTTACGGTAATTAGCACGGCGCTAGGCTAACGTAGTCTGATATGTCCACAGATATTAAAAAAAAGAAGTATTCTCCAAATCTACATAAAATATAAATAGATATCTATGCTCTAAAACGTTATTCTTCGCATGAGGTACCTAGTCGGGTAAACAAAGAGTATGTAAATGAAAAGAGACAAGATACCAATCTTGTTTTCTTAAACTCTCTTTGAGGAGGAGGAGGCGGGAGAAATGTATAGCCGTAATCGACCTTTAGCACGAGTTATAGAAGTTTTATCTCTAGTCGCGTATAACAATGACTAAGTTAGAAGAGTTTTGATTATGTATTGCTATTTAAAGTGTCAGGAGTAAAATTTTTATACCTGCAAACTGACAAGCGTTTTACTACTATCGGTTCTCTGACTTTCCGTCCCCCTACAGTTTATGCAGATGTTTACCTAATTTCACGAAACTCACTTAATTTTTCTATGGTATAGGGGGCAAACGTAGTGGGAAGCATTTTCACGACTACCACTCCCATAGGCATCCTCATAGAGACTATACAGATGCGCTGTCCTCCTTTCTCCTCCCACCTCCATGGGCCACCGGTTACTTACACACCGTAGGAAACGCAACAGCGCATCCGTCTCTTTACGCCGGTCTCGTGTAGCGAGAGGTACCTCCCCGATCGTGCTGGCCCAATTTGGCTGTTGCAAACATTAACGCTCATTAAATGAAACTCTTATAATTAATTTATAAAGTAACTCAAAAAAGCTTTCTAGGAGGTGCTCTTTTTCCGATCGTTCCATTTGTTGACCAAAAAGGAATAAAAAGGTAACAGGTGATCTCGAATAGTATTTGGCGCGACGCCAAACGGCAGGAGTGGAGTAACAGATCGGAAAATCGATAAATTACGGTTCAACTCGCTTTCGTTTTTTTTTCATCGGTAAAGGGGAAAGGCGAGTCGAATGCTTTCATTGTAAGCCGATGCCCATAGACATGCCATCAGTGGAGGCAAACGAGCAGTCGGGTATTTTGATGACCACCGGCGCCCATTGTATCTGTATATATATATAGGCGCAGGCACCCTTCTGCTATCCTCGACTTCAACAGGCGGCCAAAAAATATAAAATAATAACAACGGCAATATCATGTAAGCGAGAGATATCTCCCCAGTTGTTCCGATCCAATCCAGCTGCGTTGTTCAAGATTCTCTTAAAATCTAGTGGTATCTGATAGAATCAGATAGCACTAAATTTTAAAAGAATCTTTAACTTTACTGAACTTACTGAAATATTCTTGAAAAATAGAGTACTATAAGAATTTTGAAAAAATATGAAACATACATTTTGAGTTTATTAAGATAAATATTACGCGTGTGACATCGAAGGGCACCGCTAGTGTTACATAACCACTTCTCCCGTATCCAGAGCCAGACAACAGTGTCCGAACACACTCGAGAACTGTCGAGGGTCTTCCACACCGGCCCTTAGATCATTGTTCAGTGGACTGTATGTCGGTGGCTACATAAATTAGTAAAAGGGATGTTCAAATGTCAAATGGGCCCATCATTGTTCGCATTTCTGTATTGAAAGCCTCTTTTGTGTATCAATTTCAAAACGGCTATTATGTTATTACCAGGGGCATAAGCTTTTAGTGGGATTGCTTTTTCTATAGTCCGGCTTTTTAGGGTTCCCTTATAGATTCGTCATGTCTGTCTGTCTGTCTCTCCGTCCGTACGACATACTTAGTAAGCTTTGTAGGTTTTGATGTATTCTGTGAACTGCTATTCGAATTTTAAACAAAAATAAATAAATTAAAAAAGGAAGAGGGGAGGGGGCACTCCATACATCGATCTATGTCTAAAAAAATTGATTATCCAACTTGTCAAAATGACAATTCATTTCAAAGATAGACGTTTCCAAAGTAGAAAAATGAGTGCCTCCCCCCCTCTAATTTTTAGACTAAGAGAGTGAGAAATCGAAAAATATATATATGCTGTAGATCTCCATATAAACTTTTAACTAAAATTGGTTTGAACGAGATATCATTATTAGTTAAGAAAAAATACACTTTCAAAAAACGCTAATACAACGTTCGTTCATAAACACGCCATAAAACCAAGTTATTTTTATAGATAAGGGTGGCCGTGTCCGACTCTCACTTGGCCGGTTTTATTTATTACTAGCGGACTCCCGCAACTTCGTTTATGTGAATCCGTTTTTTTTGCCGCAGTCGGTATTAGCCTACAGCCTTCTTCGCTAAATGGACTAACTAATACTGAAAGAATTTTTCAATTCGGACCAGTAGTTCGTTCAGTAGCGCGTTGAAACAAAAAAAAGTTTGGTAAAACCAAATGTGCATGCCTTAAGCACTCGTGTCATACGTATGTTATTTAAATTAGATACTCATGATAACTTATACGTTTTTCACCAAAAATTGCTTTTTTTATTTTTAATTTTCAAATAGTTTTATGGTAAACTTGAATCTTAAAGAAAATAAGTTATTTTATATTTATTAGACATCATAATGTAAAAAAATAAAAACTGCTTCAGATAAAAGCGATTATTACCAATATAAATTACATAATTTTAGTCGAGAAACGTTGGTAAATTAAAATTATTAAACGTTAGACTAATAAAATTGTGCTGGCAGCTTATATGAATGACGCAATTAAAACTTAACCATAAAGAATGTCTCTTACCATAATGTTTTAAGTGCGCGAACGCGATTTATTCAATTATACACTCTAACGTTGTGAAAATAAAGTCTCAAGTGGCTTTACTCTCAGAGCTCACTGTTGACACATTTTTGACGTTTACTCTGTGTATTTGTATACTAGGCTGCCTAAGATGTAATTTTTTTACTTTCAACAGTACACATTTGATTTTTTACAATAAAAGGAATAATAATTGAGTTATGGTTTTCTAATCAGTTCGTCACAATAGATTTACGGACCTATTGAAATAAAATTTAAATCGATTAGTTATGTTTTTCAAAAGTTATGGTGATTACAGCGAGAATGTTATATGTTTTTCATAGAATTTTTTCTGAAAAATTCATTTTTTTATCTAAATTGTGGGTTGGATTGCTGTTTATTGTTTAGAAAAATGACCATTGATGTTTTCTTTTATTGTGGTATGAAGGCCAACCTACTTTAAGCACTATATTATTATTTATTTAAAATAAAACTCTGACCGAACCCAGTTTTTGATTTTTAGGCGAGAGTAGAGCATACCTACGCTCGCGCTTAAGGCATGCAAAAACAAACTCTTCAGCTTTATATTATTAGTATAGATTAAAGTATTATCTACAAAGATCAATTAGCAAATGGTATTTTGTAAGGGCACACGAACAGTCGGAACACCGACAGTAAGCAATCAGTGGTCACACATTAGGAGACAGGACAAGAAAGTAGAATTAACGCGGTCGAGATAAGGTCATTGCGAAAATGAAATGAAGTGAGAAAGAGATTAGGCCTTAAAGAAAGTTTCGGTATAAAAATGGGAAATGGCATGGTCCGTTGGCTCGGACATGTAGAAAGAATGACAGATGAGAGGCGAACAAAACAGATTGATTCAATGCGAATGTCAATGGACAAAGTGACCTTAAGAGAACAAGACGTAGACATATGATCAGATCGATCGGATCGTGTGTTTGTATTAAAGAAATAAACAATGTGGAGGAAGTACGTAAGGATATGTGGCACTAGGTACCGCCTATGTCATTTGGGAACTGACGAGATGTGATAGAAAATATGAAGATGGTAAGGATGTATAGCGTTTTATCATCACCGAAGTAATTGGTAATGAATAGCTGTCCTTATTTTTGATAGCATAGATATTGCATATTTTACATGTTCAAGTTTATCGATGTACGGACTTTATCAAGTGATGATCGAAATCCCAAGTGATGGGATTTCGTTCTTCTACGATGGATATATATGGAGCACGTGGCCAGGGACTAGTCCCCAAACACGTTTCCGCGTAGTGGAGCCGTTTATCGGCGCATCGAACACAGTATCGAGGTATAAACATTAATGCGCCTCGCTGCAAGCTCGAGCTATACAACTGTATTACATTGAATAACATTATAAATATTACTCTATAGCTGGCTGTCATCAGGTTGCATTGTCCAGATATAGGGTATTATAGGAATCTAGTGCCAAGGTACTTTGTAGTGAATACAACGACAGTATTTATTTTTATGTTATTTTACGATAAAGAACTTTATTTTCTATTTAAAACGAGCGTATAGCGAAAATAGCTGTTTTGGATCATTTACTAAATAATCGAAGTTTTATACTACACCAAGATTACACAAGCCCATAATATATAAATGAAAAATTCTTATAACCCGTACTGATAGCGCGTGTATCTGAAGCAATAGGGGACGATGTTACCAGTTATACTATTAAAGGGTCAAGTATAATGTATCTATTCTATACTTACTCTCATCTACCACATAAATGCTTTATACTAATTACGTGCAGTCGGAGTCTGCGAACGAGAAATTTGTATTATTTGCCAGTTCTGTGAGAGGTAGTGGCACGTTGCTCGCAGCCCAAATATCCGGCTATAAATCAAATTCACGCTAATCCCGTACCGATGGATGGGGGCAGATCGCGGCCCGTTAGCTCGCTGATCTGAAACACTGTGAGTAATGAACCACTCGCGATCCACTCATTTATCAAGGTTCATAAGGGGTGTCTTCTGTATTCGTATTTTGTTCAGTATTATATTATTAGAGGGGGCTACAAACTCTGTGACAATGTCGCATTATGTCCTGTGGCGCAATCTGGGAGAGACGATGACGACGACGACGGGACGTCCAGTGAACGTCTTATGTCTGCTGTTGCTGCTGATGAAGATTGCAGTCGCGCTCGTGAGGTTCCTGATGTCCCGTTGAGGTGGGGTGACGCTACACGTGCTTAACTCACGTTAGCTCGGGACCATTTAAAAACATATGACATCTGGACATCCGTCATCTCAGTCCACCCGTGACTATGGTTGCTGTAAAACTTTTGAAACGTAGCCGAACTGGGCCAGCTCTACCCTGAGATTAGTAGGAGGTTACTAGGTGATGGTATTGTATTCCCCACATTGCTTCGATTATTTGTGTGCCATATGTTATAAAAAGTTTTAAGTAACATTTGCGTAAGCAAAGAAATCAATCATAGGTGCTTTTAAGCAAAGGTTGAAGTATTCCAGTGGCTTTGCCGATGATAATGACGTCATTTAATTAAAAAACCTCGGGCTACAAGCCCCTAGTAATAAACCAACAGCGAGCCAATAACTTACCGCGTCGGCGGCAACAGCGCTAACTGGGCGGCGCACGCAACGTATTACGTGGTAAAGTAAGCAATTACGTACAACTTTTCAAAATATGGCATCAAACATACTGAGCGGCTTAGGTCTATAGTATCTAACAACAGATTTTTTTTATTGCTTAAAATTAGCTGAGCCTCTTGGTTGTTTCAAAGTAATTCGACTCTTAAAACTTTTTGCTACTTCTTACGAAACCTTAATTATTTTAAAACTAAAATATAGGCCTTATAAAAAATAATTCGTTTAATTAAAAATACTAATAATTTTGAAATAATGACAGATATTTAAATTTTGTATCCATAGATAAGGAAATAGAGTGACGGTAAATCGACGCTTGTAAACATAGGCATGACTTTAAACAACAAAACTTATTCTATGCCAGTACGTACTACTACAAAGTACCTCCTTAACACCACCTTGATACTTCATTCTAGAAATAAATAAAAACAATCTAAAGCTGTATCATTAAATAAACCAATTTCATAAACGGCGACGTTTCTGAACGAAAACCAAAGACAATTACGGCCCTATTTGTATTTACGTGAGAGGAAGATTTATTGTGGAGGGAGCAAACGAAGCAAAAAACTTCGTGTGCCTAAGACAAAGCTACTGGGATTAAATTATCCAACTGTCGTCGCTGAGGGGTTGATTGGAACCCGTTTCAAAGCGGCGCTTTTAAGTCGAGTGACAGTAACATGGGTATTTACCACCCCAGTGATAAACGGTTAAGTTCCCTTCCGCTTCGTCTCCTTACATATACAACTTTTATAAAATTGTCGACGCTACACCCCTAACGCTCCGAAGTTTGGTTAAAGATACATTTTTGAATAAATCTCATCATCTACGCTATTTACGAATACATTATAGTTTGTTGCAGTCTGAGGGTTATATAACAACAAAATGACAGTGTGCCATTTTAGAATATTGTTCGTACTATTTAACTATATTGTTTTTATCTATATTCAGAGCAGAATCTAATTGTATTTCAATAACATACAAGTTCTGTCACTAACTTTTGAATTTCTATTTGATTGTACTCGTAACTTCAAATGTATTCCCCCAGAACCAGCTCCAACACGCGGCACACGCCTCGCCTTAATACTTTTACTACTATAAATATATAACATTTCATATTAAGCAAATCTTATATACTTGGTTAATTTTAAAACGCAAGCAAGCTCGGTTATAGAGCTTTTTTATAACAACATTTTTTTTTTGTTCAGCCCACTGCTGGGCAAAGGCCTCCCCCAAACTTCGCCAACCATCCCGGTCTTTTGACTTTTCCCACCAGCTTTTGTCGAAGGCATCGAGGTCGTCCCGCCAACGTTTCATCGGCCGTCCTCTGCGTCTCGCTCCGTCCGGTTAAATAACATAGGTTAAATTTTATTATGATTGTCAATGTTAGACGCCTTACGAATTGAACATAGGTCGGCTATGGGCGTTGACGTATTTAAATATGGGCGTTTGCACTTTTAAAAAATCCAGTTTAAAAAAGACAGTGATGATATTATCATACTCGAAATAAATCAACAGACTTACAGTAGGAATATTTATTAATGGTTTCGGTAATTTTATGCCACCACAATCCTAATAAGTCCACTTCGAGTATAGCCAACGAAACCGCATAACACAATTCAAATCAAAACCGGCCTTAACACAAGCACGTACGACTCAAAATCGTGTAGTCGTGTACAGCAGGAGAACTGGGCGAAATATTTATTATTCATTGATACATGTCTTGATTCATGAGCCGGCGGAATTGAGTTCGGGCTCCCCAGCATCGATAACTCACAATAACCTGGCGGAGTCACCAGCGGCACGCGCGTGTACAGTATAACGCTGAAGGCGGCTTCATCAGACCACAGCCCTGAGAGGATTGAACGTATTTTAATTCGACAACTGTATGTCTTATTTTTATCCTGTGGCATATTATTCTCTATAGGGTGGCCAACTTTTCGGGCTAACATTAATCTATTAGAATGATGGAGATATATAAAAGGTACCTATATATTATATCCTTTTATATATTTCTTGAAATGTTAAGAAAACATTAAAATATTGCATGAATTCTTGTTGAGTTTTTCGCTGGCCTTGCTCTATAACATCAAAACCGATGAAATCTATCTTATTTTAATTTGCACTTTTTTAGATTTTACGTGCGTTATTGTTTGTTGTTTCATCATCAACGTCATCATAAGCAAATATGCTTGAAATAAAATTTTGGTAGGTATTGTTACGGGCTGCTGTCGAGGGTAATAAAATAAAAACAGATCATTATCAAGATACGTATGGAAAAGCCATTTATTACTTATAAATCTTGATACTAATATTAGGCAAGGTACCTAT
>LUGF01025873.1:99142-117448 GCA_001625245.1 Calycopis cecrops
CCTTTTAGCGTCAGTTTCGAAGCTCAAAATATCATAAAAGTACTGAAATGTATAATTAACAAAAAATAATAACCACTTGATAAGATCCTTGAGAGAATAGTTAGTAGAAAAAAAAATGGTTTTGGTTTCCTATCTATGAGAAATTAAAATTCAAAAAACGTGAAATATTTCAAATTTTATATAGTTTTGATTATTGTATAGTAATTATTTTTCTGTAATTTTTTAAAAACGTCTCTTAAACACTGGTCGCAAACGAAATCAATTCAGTACGTGGATCATAGTGGGTTAATTTGACTATAGAATATACTAACATTATATTTATGCTACTCACACGGCGATCCGTATGTGTGGGTTTGAATTACCCATGAATTACATAAAACCACGTGCGCAAGGCGTAAACGCTCTTAAATGGTCGGGTAATAAACTAATGTAAATAACGAGCAACAAGAGCAAGTAGAGAGCAAGAGAGTGTAGACACTAGCCACTAGTGCCTAATGATCTAAAAGAACATAGCAGTACGGTTTATAGGAAAAAGAGGAGGAGAGTGGGAGGGAGGGAGATACAAACACTGAGACATCTGAGACGCGAGTAAGGCGGTTTAAGCTTCAGATTTTCCTGATGGAAATACATAATTCAGTAATCCATTATTGATCTAAACTGGAAATATACATTTTAATAACTTCTTTTGTTATCTTACTAGCTGTGTCCACGACTTCGTCAGCGTGCAATTTAAAATAATAAAAAATATTAAATAAAGTAGCCTTAGTTACATTTTATTAGATTTCCCATGGAGGTGGGAGGAGAGAGGAGGGCAGCGAATCTGTATAGCGTCTATGCCAATGGTTCCCAACCAGTAGTCCGCGTATGATTTTAAATTTAGCGGGCGGTAAGCCGTTTGTTGCTGTGCAGTAAGTGAGAATTTTTATTATACTTACGTTGTGGTCCCTGCTATCGAAAATAATATAAAAGCGGTCCATGGCCAATAAAAGGTTGGGAACCCCTGCAGACTATGGGCTATATATATATATATATACATATATATATACATATATATATATATATATATATATATATGGTTCCGACTGCTCGTTTGCCCCCTATACCATAAAAAAACCATCGGCTCCCTGCCAGTTACTCTTTAAGGCAACATGTAGTACCTATAAACTGATCTAGTACCATTGAGACAGAAATATTTTACAATTTGGAAAAACATAAAAAGTTATCCCGGAAAATGTATGGCATGTGCATGCATGTGTTATGGCAGGGACAAGAATATAAGAATATTTATGATATTTCAGTGTCCTATCCCACGAGGTATAGACACTGAACTAACATAAAAAATATCTCGAACAAAATTAATAACTCCTCAGATATGCGTGTTATGTACGAGAACAGGGGAACCTAAATAATAAAGGGTAAAAGCATTTCGATGTTATATTCCACAGAGTATCGAGATGTATGTTTATGTACATGAGGCCTAACTCTGAACCACAACATCTCGGACAGAGGGAAATGAATATTTGTATAGATTTCGCAAATATTTCATACATCAGCGGCTGCGGACTCGACTGTCGCACTGGACAGTACAATTTTTGTTTTTAGGCTTGAGTGGTTTAATAAAAATAAAAAAAAGTGTTTTATTTGTGTGATAACTGAAATGAAAAGAATTAAATGAAAAGGTAATAAAAGCAGGGACAATAAAACAAAAGTGAGGGACATGTACGTAGCAGTAGTGTCTCATAGAATCAGTTTAAGACAGGGCTTTTGGTCCAGACATTGATTTTCAGGATCATACTAATTTTAATTATCATTTTTAATTACTAATGCTGATAATATAATCATAACTATGTTTAGATATAATCACATATAAAATCTTTAGATATATAAACATAATATAATAAAACAACTAAATTTTAACACTCAGTACCCCCACATTCTTCTTGCAAAATATCTCCCCAAATAACCCCTAAGCTCTTATTAGCAAAGATAAGTCTGAAACAATGAAAATTTAAAATTTGCGAAATTATATTTACACAAACTGAGCGGCAAATTGTCAAAAAAGTTGATAACCGACTTGCAGGGGGAGATAATCCTGGAGCCGCGGGAGCTGCGGGGAGCAGATAACATTAAAGTGAATTTGGGCCATAGTCACAGTTAAAGTATAACTCGCTACTCACATCCAACTTATCCGTAACTTCTACGACTTTTCAGTTAAACTGCTTCGTTAAAAGGCGTGAAAATGCCGTGTTTGTACGCATTTCTCTGTTTCACGTAAAATAAAAGCTTGAAAAACATAAAACAATCGCATTTAATGATGTTTGTAAAACAAATAACTAAGAAACAATAAAATTTCAAAATAAGAATAAAAATTAAACGAATCACAAATCATTATAAAGTAAATGGTGTCTCTAGTATACTTCCGTTCGACTTACATTTAACTTCAGTAAGTTCGTAATACAATTTAAAACGTCATTAATTTTCCTTGCCGGCTTTTGTTGCTATCGATTTTAAGGTTGCCCAGCTGCGCTTTCAGGAAATCGTTCCAAAGTAGGGTTGCCAAAACTTGTTAGCAATATGGTAATGAAGTAGCACCATTATTATATAAGAATCATAATGTGTTGATTGAAGCGTCTAATTATATAAAAAATATAAAATTTTAACAGTTATCCAAATAAAACCCTAAAAATGTCTAAAAGTGGAACTAAATTGCAATTTATCATATTTAAAGTATCTCAAGCGAGATGAGAAATGCAATAATTTTGAAATTTACTCAAATACTTTCGAAATAAGAAAAACCGAATTCGGGAAAAATAGCATAATTTGGTAACCCTGTTGTAGAATCCCGGAACTGTTTACGAGAAAAAGTAATGACCGAGTCCAACGAGTTTGTTGTACTTAGTTTTCAATTATATTTAAATTAAACAAGCCCTTTCAAAGGAAAATTGAGCTTAGAGTCGTACTATTACAGAGGTAATTAACCCGAATGACCCTTTAATAAAATGATATCACGGAGTTTCAGGAAAATGCAAGTAACTTGTGAACCCCCAACAAATTCAAAGGGAATAAAATAGGTGGAGCCCATTGGAGGCAAACGAATATTCGATGCCTTTTTATCAATTCCGACGCCCATTAACAACCGCATTTTCTGTTACACAGATGCGTTGCCCTCTTCCTCTCTCTACCCTGCAATGACCCGACTACTCAGAGACCGCAAGAAATGCGACAGTACAGCTGTTACTTTACCTCGGTATCATGTACGCGAGAGGCACTTCCCCGGTAGTTCGGCTGCAATGTAGCATGGCACTACCTCTTACTACAAATTTGAAATGGCCCATTGGATGGGGAAGAGTACGGAAACACTTATGCACGACAATTATGCTATTGTCTATGAGCGAGTCAGTATTCAAAAGGTTTCGACTGGCCCTTTGTACTACACAAAACGGCACGTTAAAGTGGCGAAGTCCTCCGACCCTTATAGTCACGTGGAATCGTCAGAGATCGAGCCAAGTTGACGTGAACTGGGGGCGAGAGGAACAATCTGGAAGTTTTATAACGTTTACGAACGAGATCTGAGCGTGGGCGCCAAATGGAAATGTCCTCGAACAACTTTCTGACACTCGAAAACATTTTATATCCAAGTACTAACCACACGCTGCGGTTTCACCGTATGCTTCCATTTTGTGAAAACAACGAGTTAAGAAATGAAGATGCTCAGGAAATTCCGTAAAAATCTGCCATGTCGTTTCGGAGGAGTTCGGAGATTTTTATATACAATGTTACGAGTTTGCGTCTTGCGAAATTATAAGTGCGGCCGTTTAAGCTTCAAGCTTTTGGGGATTTTTAAAATACCAATACCAATTAGAGAAACATATAGTAACAAAAGTTTGTAACCTACTTTTTGTTTGTATTAAAAAAAAACCATAAATGTATTATGTAAGAGTTGTATTATAAAGATGTTATACATATTTAAATATCTATAAAGTGATTACGATTCTTTTAACGGATTCTATCGCGATTGATATATAGAATCCGTTAGTTAAAAGAATCGTAATTATGAGCAACATTCGCGTAAATATACGAAAACTATATCTGTAAAGTGATTGGATTCGAATTACCTCATAAAGTAGCGGCATTCAACAATTGAGTCAAGTAGTATTTAAAAAATATCTTATAAATAATAATATCCGGTGGTTAACTTGATTATTACGTAGATCATTTAAATTTAAATGCTGTGTACGCCAGTTATTGGCATATGCATCAGAATCTCATGAACAATGTAAAATTTAAAATTGTTATATCGGTATGTGCTGTTGGTGTTCCAAAATAAATAAACAAATAAACTCACTTCGTTAGTCGCGCCGCTTGCCGTGGAGACATGTGTTACAGTCCACAGATACTAGACAACGGCAATATTTAATCTAATGAAGTCCTAATTTGAATTTAGTACAATCATATTCTACGGGCGAGAACATTGACCTGGTATATAATTACATAGCATAATTATTCATTTATTGTTAATAAATTAGACTTAGACGTAGAAATTTTGTACCCATATATAAGTTTATGTATAGGTACTATTAAATTTAGAGGAATACACAAATTGTCTTTTTTATGGCCGGTTATGAAAATAAGATAGTACGATCAGTGGATTAACTTTACTCATCATTTAATTGCAGTATTAGATATTGGCACTGTACAGTGTACAGTCCTATCACTTGTGTCTAATTTGTTCTTAGACGCACATACACAGAACCTTATGTAATATTACTTTTTATTTTTCGAATTTATTAAAAATATTTTTGATCTTAAACTCGCGGAACTATAGGTGATATATAGGATATCACGGAGGTCAGAGTTAATTATTTTGAAAACCTTTGCTTACTATGGAAAAATAAGATAAAATAATTTCATTGACGCTTAAAAATTGTATCAGAAATTATTTCACTTTGGTTTTTGTACAGGGACATACTACCGCATAAAGGGAGCCCCTTTCAAATCGGGTTCTATTGTCACCCTCAAGCACACACCGGTTACTTCCAGATACACAATTAGGGGCTAGGGCTAATTAATTATTTGTATTGGTATACATAACAAATGTACAAAGGTGTAATAAGGTCTAATAGTAAGGGCTTGGTTTTATGATACCTACTACTTACGTTACTTTGTACTAATTGTAAGCTTATACGGAAAATAAAAACATTAATACGCTTATAGAATATTTTAAACCGCCTGAGATTAACAAAAATTAAATAATTAAAGTCATAGATAACTGAGTTTATACTCAGTTTAACTCAAAATTTTCTTATATATTCAATCGCCCATTTACATTCGCACAACTACATTACAGCTAGCCGGATCCCGTTAATAGCACGAAACGTAATAAAGATTTCATTTCCTCAGTCATGCCGCCCGACTCGGTGCAAAGCATCAATAGCATTTTTGATAGCAACACTTTGGTATAAAAAAAATGTAATGGCTCATTTGAACTAGGGGTACAACAAACGAACCATCTAAACCATTTGGTGACTACCGCCACCCATCAACATCCGCATAGTTATGACTGACGCGACGTAGTATAAACATTATACGAAATAAAAAAGCATTCGATTTAATAAAGAACATTCGCATTTCATTTAGCCAGCCGTCACAAATAAAATATAGGCTTTGCGCGTCATTTTCCTTTGATGAAAAAAAAAATTGCGTCATCAGTGACGTTTGAAAAAATTTTAACGAACAAAAAGAGCACAGCGTATACACGGCTTAATACAAACATCGACATGCATCCGACTGTAGATCGGAAAGCTGTGAAAACGATTTATAGCTTTGAGCTACACTGCCTTTCAACATTTTTATTGACGCGCTCTCCACTGCTGGTTAAAATATTTTGATGATTCTCAGACTAATGAATTCATGTCAGCAATATCAAAGAAATATGTTTTTTTTAAATGGAAAACTTTTGAAAAAGTACGTTATGAATTTAGGACAGGGTTGCCGTAACAAATATCTCTGTATATTCTGTAGGTATGTGTATCGCAGTCGGATCGTATTAATCACCGTATTACATTACAGCTAGCCGTTTCGTATTACAGCGTGTTAACCATTAGCCGGATTGTCATTGGGAGAAGTTTTACAATATGGCGTTTCACATTTAGCCTCATTCTATTTCTTACACAATATAATGTGACAATGTGACACTTACAAAATGAAACATTGCTTAAATGAAAACCAAAAACTTCAGGATTGTTTTCCTTTAGGAATAAACAAGTACCTACTCGCGTATTAACACCACAGCATGGCAATATGAATTTATTAAAAGTAGTCTATAGCAGTGGTGTTGTTATTTTACGTAAGAACCTAAAATAATATTTGCCAGCATGGGCCTTATTTTTTGCACTAATATTATTGTACAGGATTTTGCCGAATCCCATAATCCACAGCTATTTTACCGGTTTGGAAATATAAATCGGCGGGTTCTTGTCCGCTCTAATACATAACGGCTAGCTAAATTGTATAGCGCCGAAAATTTTTAGGTAATTTATTATTTACGTATTCAATCTGGCTAATCGTTGACCCGTTGGAAAACAAAACAACCCTGTGTTGGAAAACGGTTATCCGTAATGTAATATAGCGATTTATACAACCTGACTTAGACATGTACCAGGTAGTCCGCGGTATGTACGTAGATACTACATACATATGCATTTTCATGTTTATACTTCCCGTTGTGCCACCATCTTTACTACGTTGTGTCCATTTGATTTAGAATTTTGTCCGTAGGTATATGAGAAAATTTAATTTGAAATGTATAATAATGTCGCAAAATTATAGGTGGAGAGACGATTTATCAAAAAAGACAGTAACCTATCAATCAGCGTTCATAAATCATCTTGCAATAAAAAAATGGTCAACAGTCTAATAACATCATAGAGGGATTGTATGTACAGGCATTATTAGATAACTATTGTCCAATAATGCTAACTACATTCATTGAGATTCGCATGTAAAGTTGCGCTTTTCACCCCATCCCTCCCAGTCTCTGCAGTAGACGGATCAATACCGATAACGTTAAGAATATAATTTACTTACAGTCTCTTTATACACTTTCATATCAGAAGCGGGAGAACAAAGAGCTCAGACGAGCTCTTATTAGATTTAATAAAATCACGTGCGCTCGGGCGAATGTGCTCCAAATGTACTGTATGTAATGTTCAATATTATATTGAGTGCTCGTGTGGGAGTGCCGCTAGTGTGTACCAGGTACCAAGGCACCACTTACTGACAGCTAAGCAGCTGCCTCAGCTCCTCAAGGGCCACCGGCTACTCATAAACCCTACGAATATCGACAGCACAGTCATTCACACACACACCTGTTTACACTAAAGAAGCCTTCTTTTTTTCCTTCCTTTTCATGATTTCATCTAAAATTTCTAATGAACTTTTATAGTTTTGAAGTATGTTTTCTTTTTCTCTATTTTTTTTCTCAAAGGCGGTGGCTATTACTCGCTCAAAACTCTCCTCATGCGTTTTATAATAACTGGAAAATAAAATTCAGCTACAGTTTCATCCTATCTAAACAAATATCTGTATTAAAGGACACAAGGAACGGACAGTTGAAGACTGATGATCACACAAAGGAGCCCCACGTAACCGAAGTCCGAATACGAAACTGTCAAAGAAACCGATAAATTGGAATAAATTGGATGGGAATGATTTAATGCTCACAAACGCTCTCAATATGGATTTTTAAGACAGAGAACGGGAACAAAGAGTACGAAAGCTATGAAAACATTTAGGGTGTTGCAAGTTTTTTGATGATTGTAATAGATCTTTTTTTCAGGACTGACTGCGAGTATTGGTGGACTAGGAAATCAATATGTCAGCAGTGGTTCACTTATAAGTGAACCACTGCTGACATAATAATTATTAACACATTTTTAAACCACTAGCTAGAATGTGAGGTAAATATGAACGATTAAAGAGAATCTGGCGACCGACCAAATATCGGTGTAACAAATTTAACTATGCAGTTAAATGGTGGCCTACCGGTGCGAAAATCAATGATCACCAAACCTCAGCGTGGTGCTTATGGGAAATACCCTAATGATGACCACGACAATAATAGCTACTCGATTACGAAAAGCTCTTTTTTTTTTTAAATGGTTTAGGAGGGCAAACGAGCAGTCGGAGCTATTTTCATGACTACCGACGCCCACAAACATCCGCATAGAGGATAGCCTCGGTATAGACCAACGCGCTGCCCTCTTTTCTCCTTTTTTTCCTTTATTTCTGGTCAAGGCGGCGGTTATTATAACAATGGGGTAGGGATGAATTTCGGGACGTCTGTTGGCATCCCACAATAACAAATGCTGGCTACGTACAGACTCTATTCTCTTATTGCCTTGTTCCGATAGGACGGTGACGGACGAAGCCGGAGATAAAAAGGCATAGGATCGACGCGACTACTAAACATGCTCTCCGAGGCACAGGGAGCTTAGTACCACCAACCTCTCAAACTCGACTGATAATATAAATCAATAAGATCGATAATTTTTTGGTTAAACCAAAACCTGAACGCAGCATTTAGCGATCTGTTGCCACACGCGTAACTAGAACAACTACTCATTATAAGTACGTATATACTCTATCGATAAACCCGCCAGGCACATTACAGAGGACTTACAAACTCCATGACAGCGGTCTGCAGATTGTTTAATCCTTTCGACCAATAACAATCGGACGCTGGGGACAAGGAATAACTTAGGATTAACTTTGGTACTTGCCATTGTATAGAACTTGGTAAATTGAGTTTGAAGTTGAAACAGAAGCGATGGTTTAAGTCAAATGCCTCAAACGTTTTCCGTTATTACAATGGACCCCGTTGAATATCTTAAACTTAAGCTCTTCAACACATGGATATTACACAGTATTACAATAAAACCAAGTCGGCTATATTTAATCTAAATATTCATAATCTGCACTGTAATCTTGAGCATATAATGTCCTCCCAGCCGATTTCGGCTACGGCGGCCGTCTCTATAGAGACGAGCCAGATGCGCAGGACATATTATAGTGCACAAGTGTGTGCGAAGACACAAGTGCACTCTCTATTCCCTCATACTCATATTCCGATGGGACGGCAATCCGACACGACCGGTGAGAAATCAGGCGCAGGACCGACGGCTTTACGTGCTCTCCGAGGCACGGGGGTGTAGGTACCACCGCCAACTTCCTGACTCCGGACTGTTATTAGAAATTGAAAAATCCCAATAACAATTTTTGGTCCGACCCGGGATTCGAACCCGGGACCTCACGTCTGTGGTTGAACATGCTTACCACTAGACCACGAGGCAGTCTGAGCATATATTGTGGTCAAGTCACGACCTCGAGCGATCTGAATACGTTATAAATATTTCAAAGCAACCGTTAAGCAATCTTCCTTAAGTAAAAAATCGTATGCGTTGCTTCTATACATTGGACCCTTTAAGGCTTACTTATGACAGCCATATATCAGACGCAAAAAATCATATCAAAAATACAACTGTAAACAAGACATAGCTGTAAGTGTATTTGCATTTAGCAGGTGCAGCAATATGTGCGATTAGTGCTGGCTCGCCGGCGTCCAGGTGTACCAGATGTGCCAGATTACGGAGCTGCGTGTGTTGGTAATTGTCCTAATGCGACCACGACAACCACAACACAATTAATTAATTCGTGTTTACGTTAGATTGGCTTATTTGCTGTCATCAGCTTTTATTTAACACAGGTTTGTTTAATGGGTTATATTAATGAAAATAACTTTAAACGAAAGGTAGGCGATATAATATTGTAAGTTGATTATTATTTGTATGTTAGTTATTATAATTTGATCAACACACACATTTATAACACGGAACCGTATCGGTCATACGGCTCTGGTATAATACAATATTTAATTACACACTAATGTATACCGCGGCCGCTCCACAAACACCGGCACAAAAATTGTAGCCTCATACATAGTCATATGTCCACCCTGATCGTGATTCAAAATCAGACCTTTGTAACATATACAATAAAACTACATAAATAAATGTAAAAAACCGGCCGTTGCGAGTCGGTCTTGCACACCGAGGGTTCCGTACCAACGATAGGTGTCTCTGCAATTTTTTTTAAAAGAAAATAAAATAACTTAGTTTTTCATAGCGTTTGCATGAACGACAAAAATATATTTGCGTTTTTTGAAAATATATTATTTCTCAAAAACTTATAATAATATCTCGTTCAAACCATTTTTCGTGGAAAGTTTCCATTGAACAAAATAGATGTTGACTGTAGATACAGCATATAATATATTATATGCTGTATCTACAGCATACATATTTTAGGTTTCTTACTCCTCTTATTTCACAATTTATCACTTATTTTTCCACTTTCATTTTTAAATATAGTTGATTTTGACAAAAAAGGGGCTTAGTAACCTTAATGTTTTTTTGAAGACCTATTCATAGACATCCCTCACACAGATTGGATGAAAAAAAAAATTAGATTCAGATATATGTATGGAGTGCCCCTCATTATTCTTTAATTTACTTATTTTTATTCAAGATTAGAATAGCGGTTCTCAGAATACATCAACCTACAAAGTTTCAAATAACAACCTACAAGTAGGCCCTATAATTTCGGAAAACATGGCCATGGCGTGACATACTAAGGGACGGACGGACGGACCTACAGACAGACAGACATGACCAACCTATAAGGGTTCCGTTTTTTGCCATTTGGCTACGGAACCCTAAAAACGATAGTATCAGTAATAACAACATTAAATTGCAAAACAAAAAACCCGACTGCTAATTTTAATGCTCCCCCTGTCCCTCGCGTTATCGAGACTAATGTAAAACGATACTTCATAACACGTCAAGCCGCTCGTGGCGTAGCGGGGAGCAAAAATGTATGTAGATATATACATTAAGTACATATAACATATTTAAACAAACCGACCGATTTTCTTTTTTGCATTAAAGGTTTTAAAAATGCTCAAATCAACTGTCTTTCGTTTTTCAAGTTCAAGTTTAGTAATTCAATATTTGTGTTCTGAACCACATGTAATGTAATACCGGTGTGGGCCGCTTTGGTTTGGCCGGTTGCTATGGTGATTTTGGTGTTAGCGGCCATGTTTTATTGTTTTTTGGCCTTCTTGAGAGACGGCCGCGTACTTAATTGTTTTTACGCCTTGTTTGTTGCCGCTGATACCGGGCGCGTACATAATTTGAGACTTGAGTTTATGATTGCTAATTTAAGTTAAGTGTTGGTTCCCCTTTTGATGTTATCGGGAGTGTAAATTAATTGACTAATTAAATGAACTTTTGATTGATTTGTGTTTGTGTATAAGTTGAATATAAAAGACTTTGCCACCCCGCTTGACGAGGCTTGCCTAAGAAGATTCATATTTCGGGCGGATTGCAGCTTACGGGAAGCTAAGTATATCTCATTGCATGTGTGAAATTTATGGCCATGTAGTAATGTGATATATTAAGCCGGTCTCCAGATACGCAAGGTTTGCATTCATTTTAAGTTTAATTTAGCCCTGCGTAATCGCAGACAAAGTTCATTCTGATTTGAGCCCTGTGTAATAACATTCCTTTCACTGCGCAACAAATCCAGGGACAGAACTGAACAATTTGAGTAAGTTATAAAATAGAATATGAGAGGGTATGTATTTTTAAAGCATTTTTAAGACTTAATGCGATAAAACCAAAATCACAAAAATGCAGATATCCTACTTTGTTATGTTTCGATTGCCTTTCAACGGTGTCACGCACGGACCGTCCGTCTCATTGACTTTATGGCAATGGTGTTACAGAAAATTGACGAAAAAGTGACATAAACGAAGGCATTAAATATCCAGCAACGGGTGTGCCAGCGATGATGATGATACCAAACAAAAATACCGCACGAGCCGCCCGGCGCTTTTAATTAATTCTGTGTCTTTGTGTCCGCGGCCCCCGCTGGCCTCCGGGAGATGTCAGGTGTTTATATGTAGGTAGTGTTAGTGCAGGCCGGTGGGGAATTAATGGATTCTGTCGGAGGTTTATAAACATCAAAATATCGGATATTTATGATATATATCCGATATATATCAAGTTTATTATACATATATCCATTTTGTATGAAAATCATGTTATTTTATGTTAAAAATGAAATGATAAAAAAAAACATATGAAAATCATGTTATTTTATGTTAAAAAATAAAATGATTAAAAAAAACAAAATGTTTTAATTATTTATTAATATACCTACCTACTTAAAATCAGACAAATGAAACCAAAACATGAAATTTTCTTCTAG
The DNA here is from genome assembly GCA_001625245.1 of Calycopis cecrops. Classification (NCBI taxonomy): domain Eukaryota; kingdom Metazoa; phylum Arthropoda; class Insecta; order Lepidoptera; family Lycaenidae; genus Calycopis; species Calycopis cecrops. Next base: position 111,470 of record LUGF01025873.1, read on the forward strand.
ACCAGGCAAAATCTACTAAAAACATTAATATAGATATATATCACAAGTCGTTGGATATATATATATCGGATATATACCATGATATATATCCTTCGAACACTGAACAGAAGAAACCAGGATAAAGGGGACGATTCAATTTTGGCCCTTGAAAGGAAAATATCAGCAAAAATGCTGCAAATATACTAAAAATCCAATCACGTACGCATTTTCATATCTTGTTCACAGATTTACTTTTATTCCTAGTATTGCCATACTGAGCGTCAGTTTTGTAGTCTTTACGTATATACAATGACAGATAGCAGTCAACAAAGACGGACATTAGGACTGAAAAAAAAAATTCACTGAGAGGAAAAAGGTTTTTATTTTCAAAATTTAAAAAAGTTAAGTGATGTTATTTATTTTTGTTTTATTTAACATCTCCCTATAACTGTATACTCCAAGATCTAAGCGACGCAAGATTGGACTGAAAATTAATATGTCAAAGACCAAACTTATGACCAATCACCGACAACAACCGTTAACAGTGGATGCGGAGGTTATGCACTATGTCCAATTGTCCAAGAATATGTATACCTTGGCCAATTAGTTTCCTTCCAGTGCAGACAAGACAAAGAGGTCAGAAGACGTATACGTCTGGAAGAGCTACTGGTACTTAGGAGAACTCATAAAGGGCAACCTTCCGATATCGCTTAAGTGAAAATTAATGGACATGTGCATACTTTCCGTACTTACTTACGGATCAAAGGTTTGGTCTTTGACACAAAGTCAAAAGTCCAGTCTTAAGGTTTGCCAAAGGGCGTTTGGAGCGCAGTCTTTTCGGTGTCCGTGCAAAGATAAAATCTGCCTCGTCAAACAATACAGATGAATGTAAGAATTTATCCTGGTTTCCAATAGTTATCTACCTACTTCATGTTTTTATTTTAATATTTTAGATTTATATTTAAATGATTTTTCTATTCAATTTATTAGTTAAAAGGGTAGCCATAATATATTAAAAATCCATCATCCATACATTAATGGATTACATTTTTGTAAAAACCTATATTATGATTGAACATGTTACCCAATAATCCAAATATTAACCGTCGCTCACACCAATCTTCCAACTCATTAGAACGTCTTGGAGCTGTTTTAAAGAAAAGCTCATACTAAAACATGTCTAAGCCAACTCAAGACAAAAGCACTAGTGTGCGCTAATGAAGTCTTTAAACAGTCTAAAACAAACAGGCGCAGTCTCCGGCAGCCCGAACTGAATGCTTTCGGACGAGACTCTGGCGCGGCGCCAGTCCACACTCAACCTCCATCCGCAATAGATAACTTGAATGTTTTTGTTAGTTATTTTTCATTCTTCAAGTTTTATATAAAGGTACTGGAAATACTTCACCTTAACGCCATTTGATAATTAAATTACCCAGAAATTTATTATAATTACACAGAAAAAAACATAATCTTTAAAACATCATAGCAATGATTTTGGTAGGTTAATATTTTTAATAAATATAAATAAATATCTGTGGTCTTTACACACTACGTTAGCCTAGCCCCGTGCTAAGTTCTGTAAGGACTTGTGTTACGGGTACTAGACAACGGACTATATTTAAGATTATGTTATAGAAATAAATAACATACGATACATAGATAAACATGCATGACCAAGGCAGGATTCGAACCCGCGATCTCTGGCGCAACATGGTCCACTTAGGTTGGTATACATCTGTGATAAATATCCTCTAAATTCGATGAATAGTTTTTGCGTGGAATAATATCAAACATTTTCGCATTTATAACATCAGTACCTATATAGAGTAATTACTTCACAAGCTGCGGTTAGCTTTTTTTACCTCCTTTTTTATAGTATAGGGGGTAGCCATAAAAAAACGCTTTGATTGATAATTTTCTCCCACAGACTATAAAAATGAAGGCCACAATAATAGTTGTACCATAAGCCGCGTGATTACGTTTACTTTGTACCTCAGTGTAATTAATTACAGATATGGTTACCGTTAAGCCCAAAGGGTGTGTAAATTACACAGCCACGTAATACGGATCGGGGGATAGACACGGTTCTACGAACGAATGACGGTATACATTACCTCCGCTTTTGGAGTCTGTATATCAAAATATAAAACGGTTAGTAGTTCCGTTGAAGGATCTAGCTGAATTTCATGTCGGACACTGAGGTCAGCAATATTTTAAAGAACAGAAAAATCACACCGTTAGAGTCAATGCAAACAATAGTTTTTTTTATTTAATTTAAAAAAAAAAAGATACAATATTAAAGTTTATAAATTATGTATTTATAAATAGTAATAGCATCAAAAAACCAAGTTATCATAAGTAAGTCATCATTTATCTTAAATCATCAGTTACAACCGTTTATGCTCATATTTTGTATGAGATAATCGAAGTAAGCAAAACCTACAGGGTAGGTGCTCCCGTACCTCTACCCATAATTGTGAAATTTGACAAGGTACAAGTCCGAAACGGGCGACAGCCGCAAGCGACAACCACTCGCTGCCAGCGACGTCACTGGTTTCTGTGAATTTCTATGAAAGCGACGATACGGCTGCTGATCGCAGTGTGGCCTGCACAAACGACGGATTTTTAGGGAGGGGAAAATGTATGCAAAGTACCGCGTACTTTTTTTTAGTCCTTCATTTGCGTTACTCGATACAGTTGTAAGCGATCTATTTTAGCGGACAAAAAAGGTCGCTGACGAAAGTCGCTCGTCTGCGCAGGCCTTTATAGTCTAGCAGTAGGTACCTATAAAGGGACTACTTCAGAAAATTATTAAATTATAAACTTGGGACTGAAGTTGTACTATGCGGATGTCTATGGGCGTCGGTAGTCATGAAAATGGCCCCGACTGCCCGTATGCCCTCCTATAACATAAAAAAAGTTTTTATCAAGTTAGCAAGAACTATATGCATCGAGCTTTGCAATACCTGCTGCAAAAATAACGACATCGATGTCTGTGTCTGTCTGTGGCATCGAAGCTCTCAAACTGATGGAAATATCGATGCGGGTTTTTCATTTATGTTTGGTAAAAATCATCAGCAGCTTGAAGAGTATCTGAGAGAGTATCTTTTTTATTTATTGGGTTTTAAATTTTTTTGTGCCTTAATTGATCATGCGCATGAAATGCGCACCATGAAAAAGGCTAATATCGGCCGGAATAAAACTTTTCTTTATACTTATTTGGTATTTATTCACTTCTTCTACTTTTATAAAAAAACATGTGCACACGCAAGTTCCGTCTTAACAAAAAGGGCTGAGAACAAACCGAAGCCATTTTGACAGCTAGTTTTTTTTATATGATATAATGCAAAAGCATTAGTTGCTTAAGGCCTAAACAAATTTATACAGTTATCTTTATAAATAAAAGTAAAAAATCAAATTTTTCATCGCAACATTTGTGTATCCATCCATCCATTTTGGTACCCGCCACGTCCCTTGTTGGGCCTTGGCCCACACACCCAACGTGAAGTTCACACACCACATTCAAACACACACGACGGGCACAATCATATGCACGAGGGAACAGGGGCCTTTCGCCGGTTGGCTGAGTGTGGCGTGTACTGATGCGGTATGTGGAACTGACTAGGAATTACTTTTGGGATCAACTTTAATCAACAAATTGGGGGAAAGAGGGCGAGGGTACATATAGTCTATATATTAGCTGTGCCCTTTATTTTCACTCATGCGTGCTTCGTTTTCAAGAAAATTCCGCTTGGACGACTACCGACGTTCATAGACATCCGCAGGATTTCTACGCGGACGCCCTCGTTTCCTCCTCCTACACGCGGGTCGCGACAGTATAGCTGTTACTTCACGGCGATATCGTAGGAGCGACAGGTGGCACTACCTCTTACTACAAGCAGTACTTAGTGCGTCAATGAATAACAAACATAAATATTAAATCTTATTAATATTATTAATGCGAAAGTTTGTATGTTTGTTTGTTTGTTTGTTACTCCTTCACGCAAAAACCGCTGAACCGATTTTCATGAAATTTGGCACACACATAGAGGGTAACTAGGACTAACACATAGGATAGTTTTTATCCGAAAAAATGTTCCTATGGGATGCCATGGGATCGAAATTTACGCGGGTGAAACCGCGGGGCGCAGCTGGTATTTACATACTTTCAAATTTACAATATTTTTCTACTATTATTAAAAAGGTATTTTTGTAGATAATTTTTTGTTATAAAGCATTATTTTTTCTCGTTTCGGCCTAAATTTAGATCCACAATCCAAGTGGGCGGTGGGGTCATTCCCACGCCTACGCATGTCACTGTATATATTAATTACTGTAACTTTTTGTTATAACCCTCCGACTCAACGCGCCAACTAAGTCGCAACTACGAAACAAATTTAACGAACGACCTCCGTACAGCCGCAGGAACCTGAATGAAATATACAGAGGGTTAAACGGCCTACACGGCAATGATCAGTGTCTTCTGATTCGCATTTCATGCATCACTGCAGCGCGAACCTTGTGTCGTCGGTATAAGGTATACACTAGCTGAACCAACCGTCATAAGCAAGTTGCTACTAGTTTATGAAGTTTGTTAAGTTTTGGCAGGAGGCAGCTAGTGATTTGTGTGAAAGGAGTTTGTGTATTGAAGAGGTAAATTGCAGATAAATGTTTGATTGTGTACAAAACAGATCTACTGATATAGAAAAAGACCGAACACTAGTACTTAATTATATGCCTAGTGTTAAAAGGCGATTTACTGCTGTGACTTTGTGGTTACTGAGGGAAATTTCCGTGCTTACAAATAATTTTTCACTTTTCACAATATTTTCTTTAGGGCCTAAATGAAGGAAACTTCCGTATCCACAAACGATTTTTTACATGTCATATTTTCTAGAAGTTACAAAATAACACAATTTTAAGTTAACCAATTGTTGGGCATATATCTCTTTAAAATCTTTGTCACACTAGATTTCTAGAGGTATGCATATCCAACAGTTCCAATCCTGAAAAAGACCTACGACTTCAACTAGAATTGCGGTTTTTGCTTTGCGACTAAGCCGTACGCTACAGAACAGCTGTCACTTTACGTCGCTATTGTGTAAACAAGAGAGAAGGAGCTCCCCGGTCACTCGTGGCACTACCTCTTACTAACTACACCTGTTTATATAACAAATTATACATACTTCATTTTAAGACCCAAAAGCAAAAAATGTTGCCAATGGCGCCTTGGTATGTCTAGCCACTCTCAGGCAGCGCTCATATCAGCTCTATAAATACCCGTCGGGCGCACATTACCCAGACACGGGCTGATCAATGGGGATCTCGGAGCGGGCCAATCTATCGAGATTGCCGCGCTCCGAGAACTTTTCAGAACGTGATCAATCCCTCTTTACTTACTGAGCTTTGTTCAATTCAACATTTGTTATTCGATTGGAAATGTTTTACGGTATTTAAACATGTGAGTACAGTTTGAATGGCTAGGCGGTTTTGAATGTATGAGGTGGCGATAGCGCGAGGGGCATTAGGTATATTCAAATACATTAATAAACAAGTGACATTTTTTTATTCAGTGCTAAGTTTTTGAGATATGGTTACGGTATTTCTACAATTTGTCGTCGCTCGGCATTTATAGAGCATTTATAGGTTTTCTTCGCTTCCACAGCACAATATACTTTCCGAAGAAAAAATAAAGTATTATAATGGCGCAAGAAGACGGCATGCTGTAACGCAACTGCAAAACCTCTGGTCTTGCATAGTCCGTGGGCGTCGGAAATCTCCTGCATCTCGGTGAACTGGCAGCTAATTTGTCCCCTATATTTAGAAAAATAGGGAATGTCAAAAAAATAGGAACATTGGCTGTATCTTATATGGCCATATATCATATTCAACACGCGAACCAACAACAAGCGAAATAAAGTGCTCCGTAATATTTGAAAATTAAACAAGTCTAACAGCCGATTTTAAAGTGATTATTATAAAAAAATTGTGGTGTAATGT
>LUGF01025873.1:118027-128706 GCA_001625245.1 Calycopis cecrops
CTTAATATTTTTTTTGTTTAATATTTTGTTGTTGTAATCATGTGGTGTTTACCTGTAAGTGATTGATGCACTTCATATAAGCAACACTAATAATGTAACACGTAAATGTAATCTGTGTAATCAGTTGTTGGTAAACCTTTTAAATAAAATAAAATAAAAAAAAAAAAATCTTATCTTCTAGCGATTTCCCCTACCTGTCGTTTATGTCCCGCACAATAAAAAATAGCTAGCTATTAATTCAACATCCTCCAATAAAAACACACAATGAAAAATAAATGAAGAAGCTTTCGTCTAACAAAGGAAGTTAGAGTCAGAACAAGTTGGCGACGTCGCGACACGGAGCTGGTAGCGACAGACGCCAGTGTCGATACTTCCCAACTCCGTCTTCTACAGTAAGGGGCCCCGCTCACAGTGAATTTCATCTCGTATAAACTCAATTAAGTTTGTCGCCGGATGTTTAGTTGATGTTCCTATGGGACCTGTTGTGAGGCCCGACCGGGCCGACTTGTAGGATGGACATTTCAGATAGATTATTAGATATGTCATTTCAATTGTGAGACAATTGTGTTGCTATATGTATTTTAATTCTATTTAATGGAGCTGGATATAAGATGTATGATGGCAGGTATTGTGGCGCGAGCCATATTTCGGCGACATTGCTACGATAAGTCAAAACATGAATTTACTAAAATTGACTGATCAATATTTAGTGTCACCTCCCCCCTGGTCCTAATAAAAGAATCCAATCGCTTTTTCATGGACCGAATAAGTTTCTTTACTCGATGCTATTCCATTCTTCAATGTCCGATGTTCAACTGTCCGATTTCGTGGCTGGAGTAGGACTTCTAGCCCGAACTTTAATGTTTAGTTGATCCAACAAATGTTCGATAGGAATTAAGTCCGGGATACGTCAATAGCGGCAATCTCGACCTCTTGTGAATACTGCCGGACGGAACCTGCACCATGAGAATTGTCATGGTGCAGGTTCCGTCCGGCACCACCATTGTCGTGCATTAAGACGCCGATGCAATCGCCGTAGAGAACGAGGCGACACTCTAAAATCTCTTAGATGTATCGGTTTTCCGTTAATCCTCCCACTCGACCGCCAGTTTCAATAAAAACCAACTCGGTGTTTGCCTCCATTGAAATGCCCGCCCATACCATCCAAGAACCTCCTCGAAAAACCACATTTTAGTTGATGCAACACTGCGCACATCTTTCTCCCAGTCTTCTATAACACGTCCTCTTCTATCGCTAACATGTAAGCACGCTCTACTTTCCTCTAAAAAGAGAACGGAGCTCCACCGTTCGTCAGTCCAATCAAAGTTTTCTCTGGCAAATCTGCTCGGTGAACTGGGGTTAATTTGGAGACAGTAGCTGACCTTATTTGGCTTAAGGCCAGCTGCCTTTAGTCGTCTTCTGACTGTCCAGTCACTTACAGGCACTCCTCTTTCTCTGAGCTCTTGTTAGACTTGAATGCCAATGAGGGTCCGATTTCTCAGCGTTGTGTGTCTCTCACTTTCTCTCACCGATGTACACCTGTTTCTTAAGGAATAGTGTCTTCGATTAAAGTTACCAGTCTCCTGGTAACGACAATAAACTCTGGAAACAGCAGACTGGCTCACGTGCAGTGCACGCGCCTCTAACGTTGACTTTGGCCTTGTAACGCAATAAGGTGACCGCTTGAGCAGCTTCATCACTTGTTGTGTCCATTTGTAGGTAGAATTCTCGTTTGTTTCTAGCGGAGATGTGTATCGGTTAACGTTTGACGGCTAACTCATAAAGGGAGGTCAAGCAGATGAGCTTCTATAAGGGTCAGTAACCCTTACTAAGCAGTATTGTACACAAACGTAAAAAGGGTAGTTACTGTTCACAACATATTATTGGGTTGTGTGTGCAAGAAACATTACAATATTTTACATCATTTGAAGCTGACTTTAGCAGCTTTAAGATTTTACTAAGAAAGAAATATTTTCGCTTTCAGTTATTTTGTCAGTGCCTTCCGACTGCAGATGTGTCGATTTTTTTGCTCACGAGTGTATTTTTCCCGTTATGATAACAAAGGTAAAACAGATAAAAGAGATCCAATGCAAGAAAAAGTCTTCGGGGTTATTTGAACACTCGGACACGGAACTGACTGTACGAGTCCCACTCGAGCCTGGCCGGTTGTTTATGACGTCATCCAAACACCGTGTACACACGTAGCGCCGCATCAGCACTCGTGTAGAACGCTCTCTACAAGTTCAGGACACAGCTGACGGGAGCAAGTTAGTTGGCGACGCGCCAGCCCGCGCCTCATATTAATTACTGGCCTGTCGGTTGAAAATGCGGCTTCTACTCGCACCACGTGTGCACCAAACTCTGAGTCGCCAGATATGTCTTATGAGTTACAATCTACACCTACACCTCATGGTTATAAGGTTCCAAGTTTGATGCAGTTACGTATATTACGAAGAGAAGTTGCCTTTATTAAAATAAACCACGATTTATTGCGAGAATAAAGCAAAGTTTAGTAACAAATAAATTATTATTTTATTTTAATATCTGTATATATTTTTTATTCCATTCTATTATATTTTAACAGTGATACGATTGACTGCGTGTCTGGACCCTTATCCTAATCCTATTAATATTATAAATGTTTTAATTTTTTATTTGTATGTTTGCTTCTTTATTTGTTTGTTTGTTTGTTACTCCTTCACGCAAAAAAAAACTGCTGAAGCTATTTTAATGAAATTTGGCACACACATAGGATAGTGTTTATCCCGAAAAAATATTCCTGTGGGATGCTATGGGAAGATTTTCGATTTTTCACGGGATCGAAATTTACTCGGGTGAAACCGCGGGGCGCAGCTAGTTCTACATAAAAAGCTCTTCATTATGAATCTGTTCCGTGTATGTGCTCGTTTGCCTCCAAATTGCTTTTGTAACAACGGAGCCGCTCTGTAATTATAAAAATGAAATTCTCTAGAAAATTATGAGTCGGAAAATTGAGAACGAGAAGTTTAATTAAAACATTTTTCGTAAAACTTCACCGCCTTTTTATTTTACACCATCTTCCGTTCGCAGCTTCGCCTGCGTGGATTTCGGACATCAAAAATGGAAGTGAGAAACTCACCCATTGTTCCGAATGAAAGATTCACAGCCGCTCCCCCGTAGGTGATAGATGTTGACCCGACCTGTTAGTAATATTCATGCAAAACAGAAAAACAGACAAAAATTCTAAACACTATATCTCTTACTTCAATATCAATTGTAGATCACTCCCCAGGTATTCTTTAAAAAAATATTTTATCTACACTAATGTTGTAACATTCTACTTAAGTTACCAATACTTGACTTATAATGACTACTGTTATAGCTCAGACAACAAAAAACTCAATTTAAGCAATTTGACATGATGTTATAATATCCAAATCGATATCGTAAAATCTCATTATAACACTGTGTGAGAGCGAGAGGGAGAGAAAATGGTGAGAGAGACGTATGTCAAAATCCTTACTCGCGCGCACTCGCTCCTGATTGGCCCAGTGTGTGCTGCAGCTGCGCTCTCATTGGTTAGATTTTGATGGCGACAAATTCACTGCACTGCACAATGTTTTATTAATTGATTAATTCTATTAGTCAGTATTAGCGAAAATCAAATAGTTTTAGAATTAATATTATAAAATAAATACATATTATTATATAAAAGTTGAACAGACGAGATACTGTAAAGTTAAATATTACAAAATATTGATATATTGTATAAGAGTAAGTTACAACAAAGTTTTGTGCTTAATATTAAGTATAACAACTTGAATATGTTTTAGCAAGTTTTAGTGTTAATACCGGTGTGGACAAGTGTTATTAAGATAATCTTAATGTTTGTACCATAACTTAATCAAGTGTTTGTGTCCTGTGGAAGAGCGGAGAATCCCACTACAGGTATTTATTTACTTAAAGGGTTTTCTCCAAACATTGTATTAGGCATTTAAGTTTTGCTCAAAGAAATAAATAACTTATTATTATTGTTATTATTAGTGACTCGCTTTCGCTCGTTTCAAAAAATCCACTCGTGTTTTAATACCCTTCATTATATGACAGTTGCATAAACTACTATAATGTACTGTTTTGATTTTCCTACGATTTTATTGTATGGATAGATTCAGATGTATATTTACCTAGATTTATGTACTCGTTCCGCCCTGCGGTTCACGCTTGCGTAAAATCTCACCCGAGGCGACCAACTATATTTTTTACGTTATTCAAGGTATCTGCATATAATCGATATCTGCAACAACTTTTGTCTAAATCCGTTCAAATGTGTTTCCTATCGAGTATCAAACACACTTATTTAATAAGGAAACTCTCGCATTTATAATTATAAGTAGAATTATATCATACATTTCAACATTATAATAGATACCTCTTACAACATGTAACTACTATTGTAGTGTACTTATCCTACTAATATTATAAATGCATTGTTACATACAATGCATTTATAATGGTAGGTTATACTTGTTGTTCTTTCACGCAAAAACTGAACGTAGATACTTAAACGTAGTTTGGCACAGATATAGATTAGATTATAGAATGGCTTGTACATTTCTTTATATCGCAAAAAAATAAATCTTTGTACCTTTCGAGAGTGAAACACGACTCGTTAACAACTTAATAGTATAGTCGTTTCGTATATTCGTGTCCTCTGAGAGACGATAGCAAGCTGATGATAATCACATTATCAGAAAACACGCCCCTGCCTCAATACAAACCCAATCTAACTTGGTACAAACATTACGACGGCCGGGGAAATAGATTGCCGTTTCTTTATGGAATTAAACAGAGTAAAGGTGAGTTCGCACTGTCAAAGTAACCGGAGACAATGAAACCAAGGCGGCGGGGCACCTGGAGGGCGGTATTGTACACCCGCCTTTACGCTTTTTGTTTACGCTAGATTAATTTGAAGGGAAAATCTTAATTGAGTCTGCGTTGAAAATGTTTTTATAAATTACAGCTAAGAGACGGTAGTAATAAGTTGTGTCATTGGTACGTTGCAGACGAATAGGGCACGACTGGGAAGGTCCCTTGCGCTTACACGATACTGCCGTAGTACTGGGCGTCAGTAGTCAGCAATCATCGAAATCTTGGCCGTAAATTCGGATAACGGACGATAATTTTATGTGATAACGCGAAATGAAAGATGAAGAATGATAGACAGGCTATCACTTGTTTTGCACTCTCGCTGGAACGTTTCTCTCATGCGGACCGTCACAATGAGTCATGCTTTTCGTGCATGCGAGCGGCGTTCATTGATTCATAAAACGTTGCCACGTCAAAAAAAAATACGCTTTGATCAAAAGCAATGAATCGCCCGGGGCCTCACTACTCGTAAGTTTTAATAAAAAACCACAGCTGGCGTTTCACGCCCTCGACTGCTGATATAATCCAAGATCCTGTCAGAGAAATGTGACGTCATATCTGAAGTGACGTAGAGGGGACACGCGTAATATTTACGCAATATTGAAATTTCAGACACGATCTATCAAATTTTCTTTGTCCGTTAGCTGGTACATGGTGTAAATACTACATCTATCTATCTGTCTACTACTTACATATCAACGCGCACAGCCGAAACTACTGTACCTAGAAACATGAAAGTTGATACTGGGGTTTCTTTCATGATGTCAGTGATCATAACTTTAGAAATTCAATCCCTAAAGGGGTTCTTTCTTTTTAACTTTCTTCTTTCCTTTTCTGGCGTCGCGGAAAAACGCATTTATGTAGGTACGTGCCGACGGTCGGTTCCACTTCAGAACATTCCCACTCCATTCCTCTCCACTCCTATTCTTTAGTCCTCTCTTACAAGTGAAGCATAAATCCACCTATGGACGAGTAACAGCAACGTCAACCATGAACACAGAAGTGGACCCACGTCCACCAGATATATATTTGGTACATGCTGCACGTTATCTCTGCAATTATGAATCCATTCCGGCGCCTCAGATGGGACGAGGGTGCCACAGGGATGGCGACATAAATTCACTTCAGATCTGATTATGGCGCTGTCGGGAAATCCCCGACGTCAGCGGTTTGAGAATTGTAGGACACGAGGGGATAACACATTCAAATGACGTTATTTTTGTAACATGTTAAATGTTTTTTTTTATGCATAATAAAAAAAAACCTATATATATATATAGGAGGGTATAGGACCAATAGGACCATCTATCAACGCGCACAGCCGATTATCAACGCGCACAGCCGAAACTACTGTACAAGGTCCATAAATCAAAACAGGTCATCAGAACAGACAGGCCAATTTTAAAGACTACCGGCGCCTATAGACATCCGCATAGACGTTATTCAGATGCTCTAGATGTGCGGATGTCGCTGGACGTCAGGCATTGTAAGTAATGTACTATTAGATGATGGAGTGTGTTGTCATCACTAGTGTTAGTCATCATACTACTATAGAGTAATAACCAGTGTAACCGCGGAGCATAGCTAGTAATAAAAATAGCATATGACACTCCTGAATGGATTTATGTTCCTGATTATATCTTCATGATAGAAGATTACTAGCTAGAAACAAGGAAACATAACCTCTTTATAATATTAGTTATAAAATATATTCATTAAATATGTTTTAACTGTACGTGTACTGAACTAATAAAGGGCGCCTGTACTGTCAATATACTTTATAGGCTGTCAAAAGTAGAAGACAAAAATATTCACAAGTCTCAGTAATTAATCAATGTTTTATTTACGACGTGGCGCCATGAAAATATGAATTTAATAAAAACCATTCGTCCGGAATGAGGCCCGATGGTGTTCTTATCAAAATGCATGAGGACGGCGCGTCTCAATATTGTAGCCACAACAGGGGACTTGGGGCCAAGTAGTGTGACAATTGACATATTTATAATAGACATGCATGTAACATATATACTGCATGGGCAATATGCTCTTTCATATAATTATTTGCCGTTTGCAGGCGGAAGCCAGATATTATAGTTAGCTAGTTTCATCACCATGACAGTCATTTCTGCCCATTAAGTAATCAGCGACGGATTTTCGCTACCCACTGGCGGCATAGGGTACTTCTTAGGAAGGGTATGTGGTAGAATACCTAGTGAATGATGCAAATGGTAGCAGAAGACGGTAGATAATCGACACCTCCTCTGCTTTGGTAATAATGGAGTAAAAATAAAATTCGACGCCTCCTCTGCTTTGGTAATAATGGAGGGATAGCCCATGGGAATTTTAGAACAGAATAGTATTTATTCAGAGCAAAGTAAAAAATAAACCAATTAATAGATTTTTCACTTTCAAGTAAGTATAAACCGAGTATTTCAACAAGATTGCGTTGCGTGTTTATGACACGTTATAGTATACGGCTAATCAGTCAAGTGCCTTCTAGTGACTATCGAGGTCCATAAATCAAAATAGGTCATCAGAAACTTTTAAAACGAATTGCAACAACATAGACTCTCACTTTCAAGGCGTATCACGTGAGAAAGAAGTACCTACATCGTGCCATCCCAGTTCTACTGAGATTTATCAACGATATTACCTCTTACAACTATATTCTTATACATTTACAATACGTTTTTGGTAGTTATAACGATAAGCAACGAAAAATAACATGAAAATCTCGTTATCGTCGTAGGATAAATAAGGATATAATAAAATATAAGAAACGTATTATCCCCTTCAGTTCTTATTATATTATAATATCTCTTACCAATATAGATTTACTGTTTGTTATATCAGTTGTAAGCTGTTCATCTGTACCTGGAAATAAATATAAACATTGTTAATTGATATTAATGATAAAACCTGTATTTCTCTTAGAGAAACGACATAACAGGATCTATGCAAACGTAAAATAATGGGATTATTTATCTTGTTCGTCTTCAGCGCTTCAGAAAGCACTAACTCTGTTACTATCACATAACCGTGATGAGGGTATGAAACTTCAATATAAAATCACACACTAGTCTACCTCCAGTGTAAAATTATCTTAAAACAAAAATAGGGTGGGTCCTGAAAACCACTGCCAGGCTGCAAGGTCTGGCGTAAGCTGAGGTTCCACCTGTTTGTAAAACACGCTTTTGCCAATCATGTCCGACTTCGATCGTTTTTTATTTCATTTTTAGTTCATTTTGTAATACTTATCTGTGTTATTCCTTAATTATTTTTTGTGTTTAATGTCACGGCTCAGTCAAATATAGCAATTTGCCAAATTATTTATTATTATAATTATTCATATGTATGTATGTATCATATGATTTTGTAGTCGCTACTCTAATTAGGATAAATATATATATCACTAGCAAGTAGTTCCCACTGTGGTTTTTTCCACGAGTGTGTGCCAGCAAAAAACAAACCCTATGGAATATCTATCTTTTTAAAGAAACCGAATTAAAATTCGTTGAGCAGTTTAAAAATTGCACGAGCATACATGATCGACTTTGTTTTATACTAGACTATGATTAATATTTTTCGAATACCATTCATCTATATACCTACTGATTAACATTGCCCATGCATTAAATGCCAGTCAGTTCCCGATGCAACAAACAAAATATGTAAATATAATAAAATAGTATTATAATAACAAACTAAATCTCTGTGTATAGAACAACATGTATTGTCACGTGATCTTGTTTTGGATAAGACTTTATTTCGCATAATGAACGTCGCGATCGGCGCCCCGGGCAGGAACTGGAGCGAGGGGGAGGCCAGCTTCACCTCGCCACAGATTATTACGCTAGTCTTTGCGGGAGACAGTGCAAAAAATGGGAATATCTCAGGAATATTTTATGCTAAATTAATATTTGCGCATTCGTCTAGGAACTTCATTTCTTAAAGCTTCATAAACCTCTAAAGTTATGATTTACCAGCTGTGCCTCTCAGTTTCAGAGTCAATACCTTTCCCTAGGTAATCATATTTTTTTTAGAATAAAAGTATTTCTGCATTATAATATAAATCTGTGCCAAATTTCAACCACATCTTCAGTAATTTTTTTTTGAAAGATTGACAAACATACATGCAGTATAACGTGTTTATTTTTTAATGCTAACTATTGGTTTTGGAATTAGAATAGATTAAGTGCACGCTTCGTAACGTGAAGAGTTTGATGTTGTCACTTCTGCCACTGTACGCCAACGCAACAAATTGAAAACGGCCATTTTTCAATCAAATAATTTTGATAGCAAAAATGTCTGCTATCAAAGAAATTAACTCAAAAACTCCTGAAAGTATTTCAAAAAATCTTTCACTATTAGGTTGTTAACCCTGAGAAAGATAGGCTTTATATTTTATTACACTTAAAACGATAGACAGTGTAAAGTCGGGGCGATGCTCTAGTTTTTTTTTTTTTTTTTATGGTATAAGGGGGCAAACGAGCAGTTGTAGCCATTTTCATGACTACCGACGCCCATAGACATCTGCATAGAGGCATACAGATGCGCTGCCCCCCTTTCTCCTCCCACCTCCATGGGCCATAGTTAGGTATGAGTTGCAAAATGTACCTATGTTTGAAAGGTAATATTTTTATATAGTAGCGTAGATATATCATCATAAACATCAGGGAAAAAGGACCTGTTTTACGTATAAACTAGCTAACATCGACTTAGAATAACAAGCACAATTATATTATGTTAGTATACAAATTACAAACTGAGCGTGTCGCAGAAATATTAAAATAAAACTGCCAGCAATAAAACTGAAAAATACATCAAATTCAATTACGTAATTTTAGTGTCATTCGCGTAAAAGAGAGGCGACGCAATCTACAACCCACAGCCCTACAGGTATAAACCCGTTCTTTCATGAAGTCCACTGAATAATATATTTTACGTGTAAAAGCCGTGGCGGTGCGAAATAAATGGTAAAAAATATCGCTTATCTGCCTGTATAAATGAATGGACGGGAATGGATATTAAAAAGCTCTATTTGACCAGATCTCACCTAGCGCGGCGGTTACATTTTTGTGGAAGGTTTTAACAAAAAATGTATGTATAGGTACCTATATTATTATTTCCATACCTAGATGAAACAAGAGAAAGATAATGATTTTCATGTTTAGGTATGTCTAGCGTAGCGGTTAGGTACCGTTTTCTAGTTGGGTTTACAAAAGCAACTAACACAGGAGTGCACACTTTAGGAGTTCACGCTTCGTTATTTAACAAAAAAATGTAATCATGCTGTCTACCGGCTCGTATTGCGAACGGCAACCTCGTACGGGGTGAATGACGGCCGATCCATACTCGCTTTCAGCTGACAGTACAGTGTGTACGAATTCCGCACAAACTTTAAAAAATTCCTGTGGCTAAACTATTGCTCCGATTGATCTGATTTTTGTTATGTTACCTGGAAACTATACACTAAATACGAGGTTTCATTTAATGCCTTTTGCTTTTATCAACCTATTATTATATGTCCTAGGCTGTGTGTTTTTTTTTTTATGATATAGGAGGGCAAACGAGCAGCCGGAGCCATTTTCATGACTACCGACGCCCACAAACATCCGCATAGAGGCTATACAGATGTGCTACCCTCCTTTCTCCTTCCACCTCCATGGACCACCGGCTACTTACACACCGCACGAAACGCGACAGCACAGCTGTCACTTTACGCCGGTCTCGTGTAAGCGAGAGGTACCTCCCCGGTCGTGCCGGCCCAATTC
>LUGF01025873.1:146137-158266 GCA_001625245.1 Calycopis cecrops
ATGATTATGATGATAGGAGGGCAACGTACGTAAAAATCATGCGAATGTCCATGGGTGACGGTGGTCGTCTAAAGGCTCCAATTGCTCGTTTATACTATAAAAAAAAATAATACGAACGATTGATGTCTTAAATTATTAAAATCCTCACATTTTTTACCGCAGCGCAGTCCTAAACTGTACTATAAGAAAGTGTACCTTAAATTCATCTTTGTTTAATATAACCAGTTTCTTTATTAAACCTATACAAACAAACAATTCAAACATTTTGCTACGAGTACCGACGGCCAAGAACATCCGTATATAGGTTATATTCCGTCCTTTATGAACCGCAGGAAACATACACCAGAGCTAAAATACACAATTTACTTTAGATTTAACATTTTATAAACTACTCTAAGCTCGTTTAATAAGTGTAAAAAATCTTCGCAACTTGAAAATGACTTTAAATGAAACTCCCGAGACGGCTCCTAACATTATACTTGGAGATTGATATACGGACGACGCAGAAATGTATAAACACCTTTTTACCTAACGTCCCAATTTTGTTTCAAGGTGGATGGATATGCCATTGCAAAATCATGGTAAATGTGCTACCAAACGTCAGGTGCGTTAACACAAGTGTATACCGTACTTAGCACAGGATTAGGCTGACGTGGTGGGAGTGTGATAAGTTCACAGATTATTCTTACTAATGCCAGCTAGTGCTACTAGCGTCCTAGAACTTTACAGAATTTATCCTCTCCAATATTACAATATTTCTACAGATGAATTAAAATGCATCATTCATTCAGGTTGTAACATAATATCTACATGGATACGTATACAATATATATATATATTTTTTTTTTTTTAGATATAGGAGGGCAAACGAGCAGCCGGAGCCATTTTCATGACTACCGACGCCCACAAACATCCGCATAGAGGCTAAACAGATGCGCTGCCTTCCTTTCTCCTCCCACCTACATGGGCCACCGGCTACTTACACACCGCACGAAACGCGACAGCACAGCTGTCACTTTACGCCAGTCTCGTGTAAGCGAGAGGTACCTCCCCGGTCGTGCCGGCCCAATTCGACTGCATGCAAGCATGCAATGTGGCACTACCTCTTACCATTTATATAATATGTATTGGTATACACACATACACCTGAAGAGATAAATAAGATGCATTTTACGGTCTGGCTTCAGCCTCCACTTTACATCGCTAAACGTAATAAATTATGTGCGAAGGGCAATTGGTCCGACCACGTCCGTCAAAGGGACCTCCACACGCAAAGGTTACGCAGATTAGTGGTAGTCTTTGTTAACATCGAAACAAACTGCTTTTTATAACGCACACACATTTGTATAATTTCACTGGCTGTAAGTATATTTTCTACCACGAAATCTTTTTTATGACAAAAAATACTAACATATACTAAATTCAATATCTGTAGCCAGCGAGCACACTGAAGTTGACTCTGAAGTAGTTTTTTAAAACACCCCGGATATGAATAGGTTCATTTATTTCCCATTTAATATTGCTTGTACGCAAAAGTATATATTTATGTTGGAAGATAATAAAATATGCTAACTTGGATTGTAAGGGTGACAAAACTAAGAGAAAAGCGAAAACAAGATAATATAAAACCTTTGTAAAATGGTAAAACATCAAATGCAAGCAAATTTGAACTCTCTGAATGATACGAATATATGCTGTTTTCGTACAAATTGATCGTAATGAAAATAAAATAGAAGCGGTAACTTTTCCTTGATAGAGGGTCTTAAACTTTAAATGGTAAAAGGATAAAATCTCCCTTTCACTTTTCACAGATATTTAACAAATTAACCTCATACCTTACATTCTTAAGTAAAAATAAGAGATATTTTGTGTTTTTATAGCCAGATTCTCGAAAATTAGCAATAAAGGCATTTAGGGGGATTGAAAAATCTAGAACTGGCAAAATGTCATATTTTGGTAAAGTAGGCTTTTTTACACAAGCTAACATTGATAAAAATAATTGCAATATAATTTCAATAAGCATTTTTATAATATTATTTAGCAACTATTTTTTAATTGTCTCTAATCTCTAGTTACTTCATCTGCTATAAATAACTTATGTAAATTGTTTCACAGGCAACATTAAACTTATATTTCCTTTATAGCGGTTCATATACTGTTCTAACAGCCAAAGTTTTTGTAGTAAGCCCCGAAACCCTTTTAAGATGTCGGACGTAATGAAAACTGTGCCTAACACCATTTAAGTATTGCCGGGCTCGCTCGCCGAAAGGTGGGTTTTCTTTGAGACGCTTGTTACACTTTTCTGGTGTACAGACGTACTGAAAAACATCCACATATCGTGGTTTTCTCTACTACTACTACTTTGGCTAAGCAAGAACAGCTGCGTTGAGTAAACTTGGTGACACTTTATGAAAAAGAAGTACCTACCTACCATATAAGTACTTAGCCTAACACTAAAATGAATCAAAAAACTGGACTATATATATTAATATAGGTATTAAACGCGAACCAGTGTTAGTAGTCTGCAAGGCGACTATATGACACGGTTACAAAAGTGTAATTATAGTACATCGATTACGCAAATTAGGTTACAGCTAAACCACAATGTACAGCAATTACAAAGTGAAGCAATCCAATTATGGGATCGGTGAGCGTCGAGCTCGTCATATTGGTCGGAGTTTTAATTTGTGTTTCGACCGGCCGGCGGCCGTCTCTGTGCCTTTAATAGCTCCGGTGACGACTAATTACTTTCACCGCACGGCTCCAATCGAATTCGAGCTTTAAAGTATTCTATATATAAAATACACGCGAAATAGTATTTCGTTAGTTAAATATTAATTTAAACCAATGCCGAACTAGCAGAGGTAAGAGGTAGCTCACGCTGCATTGCATCTAAATTGTGCCGGAACGGGGATGTCTCTATTCCACGATAAAGTATCGCGTGAGCGCAGCGAACAACGGCATAGCTAACCTCTGTGCGGATGTTTATGGGCGACTGTAGTCTTCAATAGGCTCCGACTGCTCGCTTGTCTGCTGTACTATACAAAGCAGAATATTTTTATAAACTCATAAAAAGCTATAACAGCTTCCACCCGACCCGAATAAGATCCTGAGGGGAGTGCCAAATACCGACTCTAGTAGGGCTGACTACGCCTACTCTCGTACATGTTGCCTTTGTTGAGTTGCCCCGGATGTGGTCAGTCACTAACAAAGGACCGGACTTCTCCCCAGGAACTAGCAATACGTGAAAAATATATTCGGAGAACTAGCAACACGGAGGAGAAAGGAGGGCAGCGCATCTGTATAGCCTCTATGCGGATGTTTGTGGGCGTCGGTAGTCATGAAAATGGCTCCAGCTGCTCGTTTGCCGTCCTATATGATAAAAAAAAAATTCCTCACAAAATATTTTCACTATACTATTATTATACAGACACAAACTCTGCAGTAAATTTCTATCGAAACGTAAATTTTGTGGATAATATAAAAGCAGAGCCGCCATATTCTCGAAAGTTGAAAGTTAAAGTTCTTAGAGGCACGTCACGTAAGACGTATCTACATTCTAAAGTTATAAACTTTAAATGCTGTTATGACGTTGCACTTCCTCTTAGCAGATTCTATTACAAAATGCTCTTGTTATTGGCTTACTCACGCATAAAATAAAGATATTTTTTGTAATAACGTATTATTTTGGGAAAACTTATAAACATATAAAGTAAAAAATATAGAAAACGACCGAAAGCCTAAATATCTTTGCGATGATATTTTATTTTCTTTTGTGTCCATTCTTTCTTTGTTAAAAATAAAACGGAAACGTCAGTAAGAGACAAGAGTAAAAGAAGGAAGAAATAGATAAATCAGGCCGCGGTCTACATTAAGTTTTTCATTTTATATTAAGATCTTGTAAAACCCGGCTTAAACTCAGATTTACCTTTTTTGGTAATAAAGTACATTGCTCCTTACCGGGTATATTATACCATTATTTAGTTCATGTAAAGTTAATTTAGGTCAGACATTTAGTTTTAAGGTTTTTAATGCGGCGGTATTTACTGTGCATCACACAGACAAGTATGTATATAATCATATAAATTAATAGCTTAGGCATCATCTAATATGGTCTCATTTAAAGGAGCTCGAGTAGGCAGAAAAATAAAGAATTACAAAATTAAGGTAAATTGTTTTTGACAAACAACTGTCAACTAAACTACTGTATATGATTTTAAAATTATACAAAAGAATATATAAACGAAAAAAAATTAGTAAGAATTATGCTCGTATTTCAAACAGACAATAGCTGGAGACAGACAGACACTTTACAAAGTAATAGGTGTACAAGTAACTTTCTAAAAACGATACCCATTACAACATATTATATTATATATAACCCTTATTGTGTACCTATTGCCTATGTAATTAAATATTGTAGACCGCGCAAGGTGTGCGTTAAAACTCGAATGAATTACACCTGATTTGTACAAAATTATAAGTTATTGTATAAGTGTTTAATTAAATAAAAAAATAAAAAAAACGTACTAAGTTAGTTCAAGACACAAAATCGTTTCGTCGCCGTCAAAACAATTCAGAACAACGTAAAATATTGACGGAGCCTATTGTGTTGCAGGGCGGTTCATATTGTATTCCTAAGAGATATTTCATATTTTTATCGTTTCACTCATACTTTTAAACACGTTTATGTATATGGGCTTAGGACGTGGCATGAAGTTGTCTGGAAATTTCGTTCTGTACATTATATTCATATTCTGAGGGTGCTTGTACATGTATACGCTAAAATATTGTTACAAGAATATGTAAATTCTTGTAACAATATTTTAGTGCGTAATAAAAACATTTTATATCTTGTAAGAGTATGAGTGTGGCCACAATTAACGTTATTATATATTAATATTGCTCAATTTAACGTAATATGATTGGAATGTAGTTTTTTGCACTCCCGATCTCTAGAACACAATTTTTACCGTGCATTAGAAATACTTGTATTAAATTAAATATCGTTGCAAAGACGCCTATATTTTAATAAAACACTAACAAATTACTGTCTAAGTTTAATAGTGACTTAACAAGGACTACAGACATGAACGATGTATGAATGAAAGACAAAAATGATGTACTTTTAGCTAACAAGTAACAAGTAAAAAAACACATAAAATATAATTTCGACCTATTTTAATATTGATTACGTAGATCTGAGGTGGGTAAGTATGTAACTACGCCAGTATAATGTACCTAAGTATACGATGTTTGTATGTCTTGTAGGGTGTTGTTATATATTTTGTACATCTTATTAATATAATAAATGCGAAAGTTTGTATGTTTGTTTGTTTGTTACTCCTCGCAAAAACTGCAGAACCGATTTGCATGAAATTTGGCACATACATAGAGAGTAACTTGGATTAAAACATAGGATAGTTTTTATCCCGAAAAAATGTTTCTATGGGATGCCATGGGATGATTTTCCACGGGATCGAAATTTACGCGGATGAAACCGCGGGGCGCAGCTAGTAATACATATTTTTTAAATGAAGCGAGAGATAGCACTGCGGATATATAAATATATGATAATACATAATAGGCAATAAACTGCATTGTATTCTCTTCATCATATGTTTCAGTTATAGAAAGTCTACTATTATCGCTGTGAACGCTTTAACTAGTATTGTAAAAGCAAAAGTTTATATGTATGGTAATTGTTAGGTCACGCAAAAAGTACAGAACACAATAGAATAGGAAGTGACATATCTGCATCTTCTAATTGTGCAGAAATATATTATGTGGTTTGGTAATCATCGAAAGCTACTATGGTCTAGTGATTATCGCTTCAGACTTCTATTTCGGTAGTCTAGGTTCTAACCTCGCTATGTACTAATGACCTAAGTAATTTTGGGTTGTAGGGGTTAGACGGCAGTCGATTTGTGTAAAAACTGGCAAACATAGACATACGAATAGAGGTAATATATATTACCAATTACCTGAGCCCGCAACTTCGTTCGCGTAGAGTAGTTCTATTATAATCAAAGTGATTTGTTAATGTTTGCTTCTTTAAAATTTTCAAAGCCGTCGGATAAAGTATAATCACAGAATTTCCCGTAGGAATGAGCGACTTTCCCGCAGTTAAAAGTGTTCTAGATGTTGACCAGGCTTAGTATCTATACACCGCAAAAAGTTTCATTAAAATCCAGTAGTTTCGGAGGTTAGCCTGGACAAGCAGTCAAACAGATAAACAGACAGACAAAAATCAAAAAACATTGAAAAGTATTCTAATACTATTTGAACATCGCCCCCAATTAGTTTTTCGTAAATATATTCAATGCACAGACACAAGGACTTTACTGTTTTATTATATTTAAAGTTATTCAAATACAATAAGACAGACATTCAGTCGCGTCGCCCCGTATCTCGCGTCACATAACTACGTGTAGCTACGTGCTCTGCACTTGTGAAACTTACCAAATACTCCACGTACATAATTAACTTTCTTAACTTGAAATGTATAACAGTGTCCTCTATCCGCCCTGTCAAATACATATGGAGTTGATATGTTTTTCTTCATTTCTCACAAACCGTCGTATCCGCTAGTGACTCTTAACCAAAGACTGCGTAGCCAAAGTTTCTTAGTGGAAACTTTTTTAAAGAGAAAACTTCTTTAGCAGAGATAGAACAGAGAAAAATATAATGCGACATCACACTATGCTACATAATGTAGAGCTACAGTACCTCGTAGCACTACTTGCAGCAGCGCTACAAGTGTGTGCTACTAAGTACTGGATATTGTTATGTGAGTTTTATGTTTCCACTTTCATCATCAATCCTTATGACTGTCTGTATTTTTTGATTACGTATAGGACATAATATTTCTTTTTTTTAAGTAACTTAACGATTAATTGTTCCCCGAATAGAAACAAATAAAAAAATATACAGATCTATTTTAAGTCCTGCTTACTCCTCAAGTTAGACTCCACTGTCTGACAGTCTTAGGGCCAAACATAATTTCATATCTTTTTTCTGATATTGTACTAGATAATGTAGTCCGAAGTCCCCGCACTGACCCACAATTAAAAGAGTGAGGCATAGTACTAAAAAATAATAATAAAATTGTATGAGCTTGATGGCGATACTGAAAATTTGTTACTTAATGTAGCATTGAAATCTCGAGCTCTAGGCGGGTCAAACTTTCAGGGTCTATTGGTCCGACGTCTGGGGTCCTCTTAAATCAATATTCGCTAATCTGTACAAACTTAGTTTATTGTTTGAAAAGCTATCGGGGCTAATGAGAATTATCATCGTTAATAGCAAAAGCTCTTTTGTAGCCAAACGTATAGAATAACGCGATCTCTCAAGTTAAAAAATGTATTATGTGGACATTGAACTATATTACTATCGTAGTAGTAACGTAGTAGTAACAACTCACTGTAAATGGAAGGAAAAAATGGTTAAGACCATTCGCGAATACCATCTCGTCAATACATTGGCCGCAAAAAACGCTGGCGCATTTCGTCCGATCTGCAAGTAAACGGGCCACCCCTTGGAGGGGACGAGGGAAGGAGAACAACATGTCAGCGTGACAATTTTTCAGACTTTATCGGGGTCATTAATAGGCTCCCGCGGCTTATTTGTCCTCATAAACTATAAAAAATATGAAGTCGCAATCGTGACGGTGCCGTAGTGACTCGTACAAAAGTCAAAGTCAAAGTCGTACGTATCTAAACATGAAGTTATCTGTAGCCTCGTTAGTGAAGCTCTGCAACTGTTCTTTACAATAACTTCTGCAAACTTCACGCTTACGGTTGTTACTTTAAAACAACTGCATTGACTATAAACGGTGATAATGATAAATACATATTATAACTTAACTGTATAAGTAATACAATTAAAATATATAATATACATAATGATAACATTATCAGCGTTTGTGTGGATTTATCACTTATAATTATATTATTTAATATATTTGATATTATTTCCCAATAACCAATTACTATAGAAAACAATAGGGGTTGAAATTAAATATTATATTATATATCGACAAAACTGATAGTTCTCCGCTGGGCACACTCCTAGTTACTAACAGTATAAAATATAAATGACAACAACATATCCTCACGCCAGTTGTCTAACAGAGAGAACATAGTGTCACATATCTTTTACGACACACTTGCTTTATTTCCTTCACATTAATTTTTAACACAATATAAGGAAAATTATATATTTTAATATAAATAATTACCTAGAATAATTCATGATTAAAGTAATTGTCTAGAAAAATATATCCATGCAACAAATTCACGACGGTGTAAAGTAAAAATTAGTGTTAAGTTGCTTTACGAAAGGTGATTCGTAACACCAGATGCATACTACGAAGCGCTACGCTACGTCTGCTACGAGGAGCGGACTTCGTAGAATCAACTAAAGCTAAGTATTTTCTTAGCACATGTTACACACATTAGCTGCTCGAGGTTTTCTTGGTAGTACCTAATGTTTTTTTTATCTTCTTTTAGTTAGCTACGTGAGGCGCTCTGTATAAAATGACTTAAGTTAAATATTTTTTCTGCAGTGGTATCTCAGGGTAGAGAACACAAAGTTTTGTATTTTTACGTGCAGCTTCATATACGTGATACGCTGTCTACGCAGGCCTCGTTAGCCACATTATTCATTCTACTAGCAGCCCCTCGCGGTTGGATCCGCATAGTCTACATGCTTCGGTCGTGTTCGTACCATAGCCGTCTTAAAAAATGTTTTTTTTTTTTGAAATCAGAGCAATTGATATAAGCGTGATTAAGGGATTTTTTTAACGCTTTATAATATTAGTATAGATTTGATTTAGTGCATTCAGAAAAACTATCTCAAGAAGTTTACGACTGTTTAAATTGTATTAATTAATTTAGATGTACGTTTACGCGATTTACGCGCGCATTACTTATAACAATAAAATTACTTCACCGTATTTCACTGTTTACTTAAAATATTTTTTTTAACAAGTCTGTCGTGTTAGAAGCTGTTCAGTCACCGTCGTCAGGGGAGGGCTGAGCCGACAGATGTCCTGATGTTAACAACATTACAGGTAAGTGGTATGAAAGTAAAAATATATCACTGCTTGTAAAATAGCTAAATAGACCGCGACCAAATGCGTTATTGTTCTATTGTAGTAACCAAATATTAATACAAGTTGTTCTATGTTACGTGCTGGCGACCGCAACATTGTTCCATGTCCGCTGCGGTGGCGAGCGCATCGGAACGCCGCCGCCATGTAACGCTGTTCGCGGTCAACTCAAATTTAATATTAGTGTGTAAACTTCATATCGAATCGAGTTATGTCATGTCGAAAATTTAATAACTGAACAGTAAGTTGCATGCACATAGGTATTAAATATTTTATTAGCTAACCCGATGTTGACTTTGTCTTTCGAAAATATGTTGATAATAACTTAACAGTAGAGACGTTTCGTCTTCTCTCAGACTAGCTTCAGTCTCAGAAATAACTTCCCGCAATCACAAAGGTAAGTAAACATATGTTACATGATGTGGCCAGGTGAGTGAGGTGAAAACTTTATAAAGTTGAGATACTGATTTTGAGCCGAACTGTACGGTCCAAGTTTATTGAAGTTTATGCGAATTATTAAATTTGAAAAAGAAAGATTCTGTAAAACTTGCAGTTTCCTGGAGAGTTTTAATTAAAATATAAATTTTCTAAAGCTTTTGTTGACTAAAAGGTGGAAAGGGCAGTCAGATCACAAGAAAATAAAATAACTCTCATGCCTTAACTTAATATAAAATTTAAAAACAAAGAATCTGGACTAGTGAAAATATATTTTAATGTACCCAGTGTGAATCACAAATCTATTGACAACCTCATACATTCAAATATAAGCCGTTGCGGCTGCAAGATAGAACATCTTGAGATTAACGAGTTCAACTTAACTCATCAGCTTTAATAATGTTAGTGTACATTTTAAAAGGATTATAAAATGCTTCAAAATGAATGAAATGATTCAGGTCAAAACGAGCACGAGTTAAATCATAAGAACAAGAACAACCACATCCAGAATGACCGCGGCAACGATTCATCACAAAGCGACGGGGGAGGAGAGATGGGGGGAGGCTATTTGTCAGCGCTCTTAACGCAGCCCGGGGCGGAACTCCACATGTGACTGGGCGATTTTGAATCTCCATCCGTCTCCATATCATCTCCTTAAGGCTGCTTTTGCCGATCTTCTTAGGGATCAGCACCCGAAGGATGAAAGCCCTATTCTAAAGTTACACTGTCCGTATGTCTGTGACCAGGCTGTATCTCATGAACCTTGATAACAAGACAGTGAAATTTACAGAACTTGTACTTCTTTTGCCGCTATAACAATTATAATATTCATCATTATAATAACAAATAATTGAACATTATCTCTTGTAGGGGAGAGGTTTATCCCTATAATGCCAGCCCGGCTGCACGGCACTATCTAATAGTGTTGGAAAGTGTAGTGTTGGAAGATCTCCATTCGGGTGGACTGAAGACGGTAATCAAATCGGCGCACGGCGGGGAGTCGCTGGATGCAAGGAGCTTGTGACTGCAAAACCGCGGCAGTCTCTGGGGTAGGCCTGTCCTGCGGTGCACGTCTTTTGGCTGCTAATGATGATGACGATGATGATGTATTGTATCAAACAAAACATCTCATTATACCCTTCGCCGTATAAGTCGAGTTTCGCTCGCTTCACCCTCAATCAGTTTCACGCGTATTGTTCGGCTCAATAACACAAAAGCATAATGACGCGAAACGGCCTGCGTATGAAATCGATTCACTGTACTATCGATAACTCGGATGAAATCGATTCGCATTATATTATCGATAACTCGCACTTATCGATTATACATTGTATTGTGTACGAGAGTTATATAGTTAACATTGTTTTTTAAGACTATACGCTTTGCTCGCGTCCGCAATTTCTTTTATAAAAACGTATCCTATGACTTTTATTTATATACTAGCTTCCGCCCGCGGCTTCGCCCGCGTGGATTTCGGACTTCAAAAATTATTCAAAATTTTAACTTATTATGTTATTCTAATATGAAAGCTATATTAATGTAAAGTTTCATGAAAATCCGTCCAGTAGTTTCGGAGATTAGCCCGAACAAACGGACAAACAAAAAAATTAAAAATCATAGAAAAGTATGAATGTTACTATTTTAAAATCGCCCCCAATTAGTTTTTAGTAAATATATTCAATGTACAGACACAAAAATTTTACTGTTTTATTATATGTATAATAGATTACTTTTAGGAATATTCACGATATTCGTTTCAGTAGTTTTGGTGAGAAAAAAAAAACAAACAAACTTACATTCTTACTTAATTTTGTGTAATTAGTTTACTTTCATAATTGGTATTACACAATATTATTTAATCATATATTTTCTTCGCTAGTAAGATCTAAAAGTAAACCTCCAACACCGGAGCTATGAAATTGAAATACTTCACAAGCTCCAACTCAAAGTTGAACGAATACAAATTCTTGTTGAGGAATGTTTCTGCAGGTTTTGTGGCGAAACATTCGGGGTCCCTTTGGCACACAGGATACATTATTTTTCCTGTCATATGTGTGTTGCACTTTCATTAAATGCCGAGCAATAGTATCATTCAATATCAAGGATGTATTGAATTTCCGCATTTTAACGTATAGGAATAGTATGACTATTCATTCCCATGTTTAGGATATTTTACAAAAACTAAAAAGTTTAGTATTTTTTCTTTTACGATCGTCAAGGAAAGAGCTTATTTATATTTAAAAGGTAAGCAACGGTGGCCCATGGAGGTGGGAGGAGAAAGGTGGGCAGCGCATCTGTATAGTCTCTATGCGGATGTTTGTGGGCGTTGGTAGTCATGAAACTGGCTACGACTGCTCGTTTGCCCTCCTATACCATAAAAAGGTTCTTATCAAGTTAGTAAGAACTATATGCATCGACGAGCTTAGTAAAAAAACGCGAAAACGCGGCAATCTGCGAAACCTCTGTTGTTGCAGATGTCTATGCGTCGGTGTTCATTTATCATCCGGTAAAGCGACTGTTCGTTTGTCCCCTACTTCGTTGAATGTCCCGCACGGGAGATACAGCTGAGATAGATAGATGCC
>LUGF01025873.1:169909-182180 GCA_001625245.1 Calycopis cecrops
GCCACATTGCATGCTTGCATGCAGTCGAATTGGGCCGGCACGACCGGGGAGGTACCTCTCGCTTACACGAGACTGGCGTAAAGTGACAGCTGTGCTGTCGCATTTAGTGCGGCGTGTAAGTAGCCGGTGGCCCATCTAGGTGGGAGGAGAAAGAAGGGCCGCACATCTGTATAGCCTCTATATAGTCGGAAGTCATGAAAATGGCTCCGACTGCTCGTTTGCCCTCCTATACCATAAAAAAAAAATCTTTATTTAGTAATTTTTTTATGGCCGTCTGTTTGTGTTTCGACCGTCTATATGGTACTTACAGTTAAATGAAAGAACACGCGTTTATTCTACCAAGTGGCGGCGTACGTAGGAGGTAGTGCTGTGTATTGAAATCAAATTAGGGACGCACGACCGGGAAGGTACCTCTAGCTCACGTAACACTGTCATAATGTGACAGTTATTATGTCGCAAATCGTACGGTTATGAACTTCCATTCCCATGAAAGTGAGGAGGTAAGCGAACACATCTGCATAACTATAATGCGGTTGTCTATGGCAGTAGTCATCGATAGGCTCCGACTACTCGTTGGCCCACTTTGTACCGAAAAAAATGTATTTTATACTGTCACTATGAAACGTAGTCATTGTATTGCCGACTAAAATATATATTTAATAGCTTCCGCCCGCAGCTTCGCCCGCGTGGATTTCGGACTTCAAAAAAGATTCAAAATTTTAACTTATTATGTTATTCTGACATGAATTAGCTATATTACTGTAAAGTTTCATGAAAATCCGTTCCGTAGTTTTTGTGTGAAAAAGTAACAAACATCCTTACAAACTTTCGCATTTATATCTAATATTAGTTGGATATTATAACAATTTATTTCCTCCTTGTGTTGCATATATTAGCATACCCCGCTAGACGCGAAATTAATAGTTATTTCAACGGAGGAAATATATATGAAGCTTCGTTTCATTATTGTACACATTTTCCTGCTACTCGCATATTTCAGCCTCGTTTGAGTACAACGTTCTGTCGTGAATTACTTCCGAGGTCATTGTACTGAAGATCCACTTGAAAAGTAGTTACTACAACTGTTGTATATTACTTTGTATTTTCATAATACTTTATTGTACAATGGTTTATAAATTGATTTCAAAGAATCAATGGGAATTAGAAATGTGCTTATGGGTCAGTTCAGCTCACTACACATAATAGAGCTAGTAAGGGATGGATATCAAAACCGTGTAATAAAATGAGTCCCGTATATGAGTGAATAGGTCATCATAGGGTAGAATAGGTCATTTGGAATATACGGCACGCAATCTGGCCCAAGAGAATTCCCTTTTTTGGGGACAAAAATTAATTTTATTGTTAGGTATAATCTTTAACTGTGCCCCAATTTAATCGAAAGTAATTCAGTAGTTTTTGTGTGAACGAAAGTTTCAAAGGATAATCCTTTCTTTTTTCAAAAACGTTTCACGTTTCAAAGGATAACCCTTTCTTGTTTCGTAGAATTTTTCGCATTGATTGATTTTAATTGATAGCAACCTATAAAGCTAAAAAAATTAAAAATTTAGCAGAAAATGTACATTAAATTTAAATTTGGAATCATAACGCTTGTCAGTGACATGGCGTCACTTGTGACGTCACTCCTTGCCTCGGCAAAACGTGAACCGGTGCTCCTTTAATAATTTAGTAATGTTGTGTTATCAAATTTGAATTATTTTATGTATTACTAGCTGCGTCCCGCGGTTTCACCCACGTAACTTTCGATCCCGTGGAAATATCGGGATGAAAAATAGATGTTGGCCGATTCTCAGACCTACTCAATATGCTCACAAAATTTCATGAGAATCGGTCAAGCCGTTTCGGAGGAGTCTGGCAACGAAAACTGTGACACGAGAATTTTATATATTAGATTAAATATTAAGAATTATGAAATATATAAATAGTGTGTTAAACCTCATAGTGTGTACTGGTTCTATCATTACCACCACATTATATGCACTATCATAATGATGAACACAAACTGTAAAGTAAACCTAAAACTATCGCACAGTGCACGTTGCACAAGCGTCCAGTCTAGCTTTATCCTGAAACGATAGCCAAACTTCACGTCAAAGTGCCCACAACTCGCACTAGCACTTGTAGCTAATGCGGCGTCGAGGTGTGAATTTAGATGCTCACATGTGCTAACTTAATGCAGAGTTCCAAACTCGAGTTACTGTAGATGGGGTTTTGTAAAGTGTAACGACTCCCTCTAACTACTCGAGCGTCGATCACGGGCAGCTATTTGCTGGCGATGTAGAACAGTGTAGACGAAGGTTTAATTACGTGTGGTGTAGTCAGGAAGCACAAGTATGATGAAAACATTTGCGGAGAAAATAATTTTGGAGAAGTAACTACTTTATACAAAGAAATAAAATTTAAATGTTTTATGTGTCTAAAATATTGCCCTAGTGCAGTGTGTTATTTTTATGGTGCTAATTGTTAATAAAATGATTTTTAAAATTGTTGTATGTCTGATTTTGTATGTCCGGGATAATCTTTGAAATGGGATCCGGGGTTACCTTATTCACCTAAGGCGGCTGAGAGCTTCCGTGAGGTTTTTGTGGGGTAGGGTTCTCCCACTAGGGAGATCAAAATCCCCACACTGGTCGGTAACCTACCCAAGGTGTACCGATACGGCGTATTTACGCAAAGCATTTGCTTTCCTCACGAAAAAAAATTCTTTGAAATGGGAGAACTGATTGCAGTAAGATTTTTCCTAGAAGATAGAATTAATATGGAAGCTGGCCCGGAAACCGGGGCGGACACGTAGTAAAAACACTGACAAAACTATTCTGTTGTTGCATTTCCTTCAGTTTATAAGAGTTCCGGATAACCTAATCAGAAGAAGCCGGCTCTGTGTGCATTGAGTGGCAGAAGATCGGTTGTCTTGAATGGACCCATTTGTTAATTAAAAATAATTGGTCGTTCATTGAAAGAAAAGATACGAATGAAGATGATATTAAAACGAATCATATGAATAATGTCATATGAAAAACTCGAATACTATACAAGGTGGATAAAAGCGAGAGGCATTAAATGAAACCATATATTTAATATATAATTTCCAGGCTACACAACTATAAACAGATCAATCGGAGCAATAATTTAGCCACAGGAATTTTTTCAAGTTTTTCCTCACTTCATACACGTTGTATCGCAGCTGATCGCAGACTATGGCCAGCCGGGGTCATTCAGCCCGTGCTCGCTGTAGCCGCCCGGTACAAAGAGTGATAACAATTTTTCGCTATTTAACTTGTTTGAAAAAAGTATATTCTTATAGGTACTTACTTGTCGTAAACTTTTTTTAATAGTTTCGGATTAACTGTAGGTATTTAAAGTATATGTGGTTTCATTTAATGCCTGTCACTTGTATCAACTCAAATAACGTCCACTGCACGTCTGGATTTTAAATTGCTAATAAAACTTTATGTGTGGAACATGAAACATGGAATCTCTTGTTTCCACCCAAAGAGATTTCATATTATTTTATTGTACCTACTAAGTAATTATATTTACTTCCATTGTTTAGTACAAGTTAACGTAGGACCGTCCTAATGATTCCATGAAAATCGTTAGAATACACAATAAAAAGTGTATTTCAACATTAATCTACATCAGAACTTTCTCCATTAAATATGATTCTGCCGAACAATGAGGCAATTAGCTGTAAGCAAAAACCAAATACCGGACATGAACAGGCCAAGAAATATTAAGAGCAACGGACCGGAGCGGGGGTGCGGGGAGGGAGAGGCGCGGGCACTACAAAGCTCAACATAAACAGATTACGCCGCTTCGTGTAGTAATTAATGAATATAATTAATGAAAGGGGAACAGGCAGTTAAATATTTCAATTTTGCTTAAAACTAATTAGTATATTACGTCTTGCCGAACCGTAGTCAGTACATCGACTGTTTTCAGACGAGGATCTAAAAGCTAATATCCCAAGTCCGTTCGCGGGGAGCGCCAGACTTTCGTTATATTATAAAAGCTTAAAAAGCAACAACGTAAATTTTGTTTGCTATTTAAAAAAAACCGGCCAAGTGCGAGTCCGACTCGCGCACCTAGGGTTCCGTAATCCAAACGTAATGCATGGTTTTCAATTATTGTAACTTTACGCCTGCCGTTTAAGTTGACAAACTTATATATGCGGGTGCTTGCATACATTTTGTATGAAACGAACTAGTTGCATAAGTTGGTAATGATTTTTCCAGTGATATAAATATTATTTACCAATTTTTAGATTTATTCCTATACGTGTACTGAAAGGTCTTACTTCTTGCCAAATTTCAGAATTCTAGCTCAACGGGAAGTACCCTATAGGTTTTCCAAAAAGTGCGTTTTCATACAAAATTTGTGCATAAATGGCTATTACTTTTTATTGCGTTAACTTAGAAGTGTGATTTTTTCAAGGCATCAAGACGTGACTGACCTCCGTATTTGACAAAAATTTCAGCTTAATCCCTTTACGCGTTTTAGAGAAAAAGGTCTTGACAGACGTACAGACGGACAACAAAGCGATCCTATAAGGGTTCCGTTTTTTCTCTTTGAGATACGGAACCCTAAAAATAGGCACTTCAATAATAATTAAAGTTTAAGGTTGTCTGGCTAGGGGTTGTAACCGTCGTAAGTGTCCGGCAATTTGTGACATGATTTTTATATTATTATAAAGAAAATATAAATAAATTAAGCCTTATAATTTCACGAAAGTAATGTGCCATTGGTACCTATAATCTGCTAAAGTAACCAGCATAGTACTACTGGGCTATGCTGGATACTTTAGAGATATAAAAGATCGCGAGGCTTTTCGCTCACCTGATACCGTCTCAAAGAGACCATATGTGTACGAAGTATCTTATAGTAATTTAGCTACATTTTATTTTTCAACGTTTAGGGCCTAGTCTATTATAATCAAACGTCATCTACCTCCCCGAATATAACACACACGTTAATTACAAACTATGACGTCACATCTGCCGCACCTGAAACTTCTCAACAATTACCGAACACTTATCAGTTAATTGCTTCGTCTTCATGATTGATCTCCGTCCCACCGAAGTTACCTTCATCATTCCACAATCAATCATCCTTATCGAAAATAAATGGAAGTGGGTGTGACATCGGTCTCTTCGAATTTTTCTGTATTTTGAAAGTAATTTACAATGGATTCGAAAGTAAATTACAGGTACAATAACGTCGCTTGAGTAGGTATTTATCTGTTTATAAACTGATAATTTTGCTGAATATTATTTGGACAAAACAAATAGTAAACTAATATCGGTGTGTTTACCGAGAGAGATATTACACGTGGATAATAATTAATCCGAGTGCTGAAATAGTACCGTTACAGATATTCCACTCGCTTGGTAATTTGCGTGCTCAAATATAACATGTTATCTCTATTTGTTTATACAGGTACAATTAATGTGTATTAGTAGTTTACGTCTGGTGGCATATAGGTGTTTATATCGGAAACTCTGTAGGCGCGGCATATTTTCATATAGGGTAAAACCCGGATAGTCGCCTCGAGGGGATAGTTGCCTCAGTTTCAAATACTCTATGTTACGTGTGTGGATAGTGTTAGTTTTTGATCACATTCAAAAGTGTCCCCCGCACAGGCCTCAGTGCCGCATAAGCCATTAAAGTAGACGCATGTGTATTGTCTGTGTGAACGAAAATCTTCCGCGGTGACACGTTGACGAGCGTCAGAATGAAATTAGTGAGTGTTCTATGTTAAATAATTTTATTACTGATTACAATTACAGTAAAATTGTTGTTTCTTTTCATGCACTTGGGCTTAAATTGCACTGTTTATTACGTTTTATTGCTAAATATTTCTTATTTATTTAGTAAATGAAAAGGGCAAGTATCCGTATCAAAAAGGATAGTTGCTCCACTTTTTTTTACGGATAGTTGTCCTGGGGCAACTAAGGGCAACTATCCGTAAGCATAACCTTTAACGAGAAAAGACAGATTTTTCTTGGTGGTTTTGGTTTTACTTTACTAATTTTCCTTTGTAAGAGGTAGTGTCACACTGCATGCTTGCATGTAGCCGCATTGGGCCGGCACAACCGGGGAGGTACCGCTCGCTTACGTGAGTCTGGCGTAAAGTGTCAGCTGTGCAGTCGCGTTTCGTGCGGTGTGTAAGTAGCCGGTGGCCCATTGGAGGTGGGAGCAGAAAGGAGGGCAGCGCATCCGTATAGCCTCTATACAGGCTTCGGTAATTATGAAAATGGCTTCGATTGCTCGTTTGCTCCCCTATAAAATAGAAACAAATATCTTAAATAAAATAAACACTTACTCAACAGTAAAATATTTTTGTTGAAATTATAAATTTATAGTTTAAGTTTAATTATTACTTAATAAAAGATTAATTTAATAAAGAATACATAAAGAAAATTAGCTTGATAAAAAAAAATATAACCTGTTTTTATTATTTAATACAGTAAATAATAAAAACAGATTATTAAAATTATACAAGTTATTTTTTATTTGAAAAGCACATAGCCAAGCATCTATTCTCATATGAGGCATGTATCCCCCGAAGTAATTTTAAGTTTAGGCTACTATCCGCCATTGTAGGCAACTATCCCATTCTTTAGAGGTCCAGCAAAACAGGATTTACTCAAAATTCATAATATTTACATGTAAAAAAATAGTCTACTATGAAAGACTAATAAACTATCTATACGTATATAATTAGAATAAAAAAATAACTATTACCCATTTTAAATAAAAGAGCCTTTTTTAAAAGTGCGGTAACTATCCGGGTTTTACCCTACATATATTGAATACCAGACAGTAACAATATCCGTACGATGGTTCGCAATCAGAATATAATAACGCACAAAACGTGACATAATGCCCATTACATCTCACCTTTTTTAGTTATTTAAACAATATTTATTGTGCAAACAGAAGATATTTACCCGATCATAAAGTCTCGAATCAATTGCATTGCGATAAATCTGTTTCTTATTAAAGGAAGGAAAAAATGCTTAGATCAGATTTGTTGCTGCGAACTTACAATGTTGTTGAATATTATTTCAAAATAATTAGTGAACTAATGTCGGTATATTTGCTCCGGCATGTGTGCTCACCGAGCACATGAAGTTCGGCCCGCGGTGGTCGGGGCTAACTCAAATAGTACCGAGACAAATATTAAATGGGCTTAGCAATCCGTGTGCTCAAATCGAGACAGATATTACGTGCTCTTAGACACCTGCGTGCTCAAATATTACCAGATGTAAGAGGTGTGCTTAGCAATCCGTGTGCTTAAATCGAGACAGATATTACGTGCTCTTAGACACCTGCGTGCTCAAATATTACCAGATGTAAGGTGTGCTTAGCAATCCGTGTGCTCAAATCGAGACAGATATTTCGTGCTCTTAGACACCTGCGTGCTCAAATATTACCAGATGTAAGGTGTGCTTAGCAATCCGCGTGTTCAAATAGAACCGGGACAGATACTACGTGCGCTCAGCAATCCGCGTGCTCAAATGGTACCGAGACCGATATAACGTGCGCTTAGTAATCCACGAGTTCAAATAGTACCGAGACAGATATTACATGCGCCTAAACCTGCGAGCTCAAATAGTACAGAGACAGATATTACATGTGTTTGCGCATATTATCTCTATTTGTTTACGTTTTGTATATAAGTCGTATCGTCAACGATACAAATCACTATGACCAAAGTTTACACAGGCGCGAAGCTACTACTTCATTGCCCAGGTCGGACTAAAAATGTACCTAATTGAGGTCCAAATCTGGGGTCATAAAGTTGGGAAAAGAACACCTCGGTCAGCACCTTAAGCCTTCGGTCCTGAGCCATCTGTTCCTAAAATCTGGTAATTTCATGTCAGGCATAAAGTGAGAGAACAAATAGTGCTTGAGTCTGCGTGTCTGTGTGCTAAATATGTCCTTTCTATAGAGATGGCTACCGAAGCCAATATTCTATTAACTGTACACTGGGATGAAAAAGAGCATCGCATCAATATATTAATTATAATTGGATCTAATATCCACTAAATGGTTTGTCACCCAAATACTTTTTTTATGGTATAGGGGGCAAACGAGCATACGAAGCCATTTTCAGGACTATCGACACCCATAGACTTCCACATAGAGGCTATATGTACTGATGCCCTCTTTTCTTCTGCCACCTCCCCGGGCCACCGGGTACTAACACACCGTACAAAACGCGACAGCACAGCTGTTACTTTACACCGGTCTCGTATAAGAGGCACCTCCCTGATCGTGTCGTAAGCGTCAACACATAATTTAGATGATAATAGATATATAAATTGCATTGCAATTCTCTAATTCCTTAATGTGCATTTGCACCGCTGATGTAATCAAAGCATTCATTAGACTAATCAGACTGCAAACAACGTCCGAGGGAGGGGCAGCGCATTACGGATAACTATCACTATTGCATGTTTCCAACCGTGTACATTCATTAAATCATATTAATCCTATTAGCTTAAACATGAATAGTAAAATATGTCTGCTATTACGAATATACATAATATGTAACTTGCCCAAAAAGAAACTAATTTCTATGCTTTTACTTCATGGTGCGTAAACCTTGCATAAGCCTAACCCTAGAATCACAGAAATTAAAAAAATAATATAATATTTTAAGTTTCCCATATTATCTGATAATATGCGAAACTTAAATATTTATAGTTATGTCGTAAACAAAACTATTGCAATCTCTATTAAATTCCCTATCGTACTAAAAAATATACAAGACACATTTAAAGTACATCGAACACCCGAAATACACGACACTCTTTTGGAGCAGTTAGGTAACACGAAGCGAAAGCAGCTGCCGATTTGTAAATGAATATTTAAAACACAGCCCATCATCCTCTTTGTTTGTGTAGCACACACATTAATTTTGTAAACGAAGAGCAGACAGACACATGATAGAGGAAGGGGAAACAAAAGTTGAACATTAAAAACCGCTGCCTGTAAAGTTAAAAGGATCACGCGTACTCTACCGCGTTATTTCGCTCCTGTAGCTTGTTACTCGACAAGGACAACGACAACGACTAAAACAGATCTTCACCACAGTTCCGTAACGGAGTGGGCATTTACCTACTACTTGGTTACAAAATTTTATCAAAATACCATACAAATAACAAACAAAATAAATAATACGACGCCGACATCAACATGTCCGGAAATATTATTTGAATAAACTATCACATCTAAAAGCAACATGAATATTTACTTTGCTGTTGCATTTCTAAACAAGTGAATATTTAAACTTACATATATTTATATTTGACAGAGACCTTTAGCGCTCTTTGGGGGATGCCTATGTCCAGCAGCGGACGTCTTTCGGCTGATGATGATAAAGAAGATGAAGATGATGATGACGATGATGATGATGATGATGATAATAATATTTATATTGGACGAACATTTTGTAGACTTGTAATTTTATTCACATCAATAACCGTTATTATTATAATAATAATAATATATCAAATCGCATCGTGTTCCTTAAACAAAATATCTTTCATTGCATAATAGCTTAGCTGTTTGACTAGCTCACTTGCCAGCAGAGTTTCATATATATTATTTGAAATTAACTATGTCCCAGGGTTTTAATCGAGTGAAATCCTAAAGAAGGCATTCTCTTCTAGGGTTTTTATCTTTTTGTATCATAAACATTATATCTAAATAAAATAAAAATATAGATAAATGAACATACTTAGAAACAGAATACGAGAACTACTCAAAAAGAGTACGAGGTGGAGCATCGCAGCTTATTCACCATCACAATTATTAGACAGGTACAAAGTGACAGCCTCGCTAGTCCGAGTGGTGTAGTTTTCCGTTTTCAGAAGGGTGTTTATTTTATAAGCATTGGTAGTTACCGGCGACTATTCGTTTTCCTATTGTTTTTAAATTGCTAAATTAAAATACATTCGACGAAACCCATTAAAATAAAAAATTACACATGAGACGTGAAATGTCAAAATTCACTCGATCAAGACGATCAGACCTCAAACATTAAACCAGAACTTGCCTCATAAATTATACGCGAGCGGAAAATAATGGCAGAGTGTAATTGATGAACGACGACGAGACAAATTTTGACAAAAAACTCGCTACTAATAATAAAGACAAAAGGGAGTGTAAGCAAATTTTATATACATATTTTGGCAAATGCTCAGTTTGTCTGAAAGAGGTTACGATACTTCGAAATGGTATAATTATATTATTAATGACAGATGAGACGGGTTACATATAGAGTAGGATTTAACTAGTGAGGTGCCTGTAGAAAATCCTATTTGACCCTTGATTTTATTAGCCTTTTTTATAGTATAGAACGGCAAACAAGCTTTTATTAGATTGCCTACGTCTATAACCATCCCGCATAGAGATGGAAAGATGCATTGCTTTTCTTCCTCCGTCCTCTCCATGGCTCAGCAGAAACTCACACACGTACGGAACACGACAGCACAGCTATCACTTAACGCCAGACTGGTGACTAGCTTCTGGTGCCAACTGTGACTCACCCTTACTCCGCTCGTTTGTACGGTGCTCTAGTTTCGTCTCGGTAGTTTCTCTGCATAAAAATGCTAATGCGATGAGTTTATTGGTTCTTAAATGTATATTCAGCAGAAGACTATATGAAACCAAACATTATGCCGTAAAAACTCAATGTACGGCCAACAACAAAACTGCAGCATCGTAAACACTTCTATCTCCAACTGTACACGTGATAGACGACCCCACTCGTCCACTCAGCTCGAGCCAGAAAGGAATATAAATTACAACAATTGTTATATTTGCTGTAAAAACTCAATGTACAATGGCATTTACCGTACAAATTCAACGTACAGTCAACAACAAAACTACAGTATCGTAAACATTTCTCTCTCTAACTGTACGTATGATCGACGATCCACTCGTCCACTCAGTTCGATCGCCCTCAACTATTGTTTGCGTCTGTACTGCAGCAATATTTTCTGTGTGAGCACACCGCTTTAAAGAGCTTCAAGCGCACGAGGAGTTCGTAGAGCAACGGTCGTAGTTGTGAGCAACTTCAAGAACATATTTTAATGAGGTTCCCTTGGCAATGTAAAAGAAAACAAAAAATATAAAAGTCCTTCAGTCAATCGAATGTTTTACAAATATTGAAAGCATTTTATGTAAAATCAGAATAACAAGTTCAGACAGTATTATGTGCACAAAGAAAAAAGGAACAACACAAGGAAATGAAAACAATAAAGAAGGACATTTACTAGAATCTGGAATGCTTGAACTGATATCGGCACTCCACCCCGACTTTTAGAGACACGAAATAGTCTGTAGATTCTGTGAGATGTAGGGCAATTTTATTTATTATTATGGTTGCTATATTATAAGGTGATCGAAGCTCGTGGGGTAATTGTAAATATGTAATGTTATAAAAAACATGTAGCACTCATAGACGTACTATTCAAGGCCGATTCGTAGAAAATACTATTTTTGCTTAATTTAGATCTTATGGATAATGGATTTCTAGATCTTTGGCCTAGTAGTAAACATGTTCAAGTGAAATCAACATATTACGCTATTTAGATTCGCTTTTTAATTATTGTTTATATATATATTTATAAATATATACGAGACTGTAAGCGCCATGTTTGTAATATTAAAACCTATTTTTTTATTATGTAGGGGAATACATTTACGTATGATACCTAGGAGCGCGGGTGACCCCTAGAGCTATGTATAATATTATTTAAATTTATTCTAGATGTGTGTGTCCCCCCTACAATATAAAATATAGAGTTTGACATGCAAAAGAACAAAACCACTTTCTTAAAAAATCGCGTAACAGTCTAAATGAATATCTTTATATTGTATAGTAAAATTAATTGTGCCTTCACAAATTCAAGTCAAATTCCAAAAGGCGTCTCATTTGGAGGCTGCAGGCCTCGGCGCTACTGTAGTCGTTAAGCCAGACAAAGCCCACTACCACAATGCCTGTCTCACTAATTTCAGATGTGGCGCTCTACATTTAATATATCCAACAATACGTGAGCACAAGCACCTAATTGCATTCCGTCAATCTTTCAGTAACGTTGATGATATTATTGTTGATACCTATTTAATAATACGCAAAGCAAAAACTTCGGGAACATTTTTACGAATATTGCGCGGACGGAAGAGTAAGAAATTTGGCAGACTTATAGTTGATGTGTAAGAGAAGTGCAGAACGGTA
>LUGF01025873.1:182229-201086 GCA_001625245.1 Calycopis cecrops
AAAATACTTTCTTCACGCAGCCCAAAATAACATACGACCTACTAAATAATCATTTTACGTTTATTAATCATAAAAAAGCCTTTGACGCTCGCATACGGCTAATAAATATATTTCCAATGAGGCGGCCATTAAAGTGTATGAGGCGGCAATAATAAATCATCTGTCAACGACAAGAATATCGCCGCAATAAATACTTTGGTGGCAACACCGGCCGCATATGTTTCTGAACGATTGCGCCATTTTTTTTTACTCACACGACACCGGCAGAGACTTGCCTTTCACGCTTTAACTATTCCATTCTTATTTTATTCTTTGTTCCTTCGGAAACGTGAATCGCATTATAAAGTTAAAAATGAAAGCGTATTTTATTTGCAACTCTATTTACATGTGTGTGTAAACGGTAGCCTATTGTAGTTTAAGTTTACAGTTCGATCAAGTAGCTTTGGGATTGTTATAAGATGACTAGCTTGAGCCCGCAGCTTCAACCGTGTGGATTTCGGATTTCAAAAATTAAATGATTAAAAGTACATATAAACCTTCCTTTTGAATCACTCTATATATTAAAAAAAACCCATCAAAATCTGTTGCTTATTTTTTTTAGATCTAAGCGGCTAACGCAGACGACGGGTACCTACTTCGTTTTATACTATGTCGTAATTACTAATTTAAAAAACGGGTAAAGGCGGCCAATTAATTTCTAATACGCTAACCTAAGCTTAGTGAACTGTAAAACCGATCCTAAGCTAACTTTTCACTGTTTCACAATCAAACATAATGATAATAATAATATAAGTATCTATTGGGATAAAATACGGTTATACAGTGAGATGTTACACACATTAAGGTTGGTACACATGCAAACTAAAAAGTTAACTAAAAATTTTATACTCGAACGAAAGGTTATTTATTTTTTTAATATAAATATTACGCAAATGGTAAAGCGTTTGTTTGAATAACACTCCCCGTGTTATTAAAACATT
Source organism: Calycopis cecrops (assembly GCA_001625245.1). NCBI lineage: Eukaryota > Metazoa > Arthropoda > Insecta > Lepidoptera > Lycaenidae > Calycopis > Calycopis cecrops. The sequence continues at coordinate 183,210 of LUGF01025873.1, forward strand.
AATTATTAATTACACTATAATTGTCATTAGTAATTGAATTGTAATCGTAATTCATAATGAAAATCCTTCACGAAGCACAAGAAACTTCCGTTCGATTACTCAGTGTACATTAATGAACGAAACGTAATTAATTATTTTGTTGTTATAACAGCGATAGGTAAGGGCCAGTCATACAATATGCCGCGCCGCAACGCCCTCACCGCACCGTAGTCTGTATGTACCTTACTACAAATATACAACTCTAGCCAACCCGTGCCCATTTCATTAAGTGCATGGCATTTCTTACTTATTGCTAATTGTTTAATATATGTGTTGTCTATGTTTAGTCATATACTACATACAGAATACTCATATCATAGATGGTGTCTATGGTTAGGTTGACAAGAGAGAGAGGGATGTTTGACATTACGATAGTGGCTTAGCGAGTGACAGCTACAAGCGTATCACCGTAGGTAGAGAGCTGTGGATAACCAGTAAAGATGCTTAGGCATCAGCTGTCAACTCTGATGTGTCAGACTTGTCCTACTTCAACTTGGCATATGTATATGCAACACTAATGTGGCTTTCTATTAGTGAAAGAATGGTTAAAATCGATCGAGAAGTTTTAGTCTATTCCCTACAAACAAATAAATAAACCTTATTTCTTTATGAATAATATGAAGCTCCGTTAGCGTTCTTTAAGGCGTCATGGGTCTCAATTGCGATCCTCCTAGGGAATTTCGCAAATGGAGACAATATTTAGTTTTATATTATTTTATAAAAATAATCAATTCGTTAAATCTTTTGAGCGCATAGACGTGCGGTCGTCTTTCCTTTCAGTTTTCTTCTCCCATTTAAAGAAACGAAAACGGAAAATCTTGGAACTTCTACAAAATAAATGCGATGTGTTCAATGTGAACACATATGTATGTACGCACTAGGTGTGTGTATATGAAGTGTATACATGTGTTGTGTATACACTAGTTTAGTGGTAAAGTTCGTAATACGGTTCGTTAAAACTACATTTCTTCCCGTCGGCAATTACCTACGTCTTTCATTCTTCGTTAATTTAATCGCCTTGGACTAGAGGTTCTCAAATTAAGGTGCTCATTTGATCCAGAAGATTATTTATCCGACTATCAAAATTAACCAGTACGTAATCACGTCGTAAGTTGCAGGCCTTTTTTGTCTGAATCATTCTTACCAAATCCAAAATAATGTAATTTGGTTATGGTTGCATTTCAGCCAATTCAGGACCTATCACTTAATTTAACAACACTGTAAGGCTTTTTTAATATCTTCGCAACACTAATGGACTAAAAATTAAAACGAATAAATTAACCTACTTTAAAAATAACACAGTACTGAACATAAACTAATATGTACATTTAAGTGAGTCTTCGCAAAAAGTTATGAATATGGAGGAAACAAGGCAAGAGTGTAAAGATCGTGATATGTAAGCACTCTGTACTCTCTGCCTATCCCGTTCAGGAATTGCCATGAAACTAGCAATGTTGTTGTTGTAATTTTTTTCATTATTATATTATTAATATCAGACATCTAGAGATCTCGCGGTCAAACACAAGTCGCCAGGTTAAGACAAACAAAGCAGAGCCAGGACGCCCGTTCTCTTGGTAACTAATGTGGAATCGATATTGTGGAACAAAGGCCACTCGTTTAAGCGAATACTAACGATGTTTATATAACAATAGCCTTTTTGAATCTCAGTTCTGCAACGATCCAGATAGTGTGTGAGTCGGTCGAAAAGTATGGAAATTAAATTTCATACATCTGTAATATCTACAGGCATGATGGTGTCTCGTCAAGACGAGCAAGAGAAACGCAAGTGCACTATTTACCATTCATAAATGTGTTTGGTCTTAATTTTTTTTTGAACATTTTTAACTCCATTTCCGATTTCAACAAATTGAGACAGCGATTGAGTTTTCTTTTTACCTAAGTTATGTTTTTCTTAAAATTATTATTTATTAGTGCAAGATATTTTTAGAATAACCATTTGTCAGCTCGGGTACGCGACTATAGTTTACCAAAACGCGCAAGAGAAGTAACCGCCGAAAGTAAGCATGATAAAGCGCATTACTCAGAGCGTTAAAGTTAACCTCGACTGTACTGAGGAGTACAATCGTTGTAAACTTTAACACTGCTAACATTTTCATAACGCAAGGCTTAAATGGTCCAGAAACAACTAAGAACAACAATAAAATACAAAACGTAGATAGTGTGTATAAGCACACCGAAGCAGCGGCGCCGGTTAAGGCGCGGGTACAACTTAATGCCTTAATCGGCCCGAACCGGATAACAGTCTACAGACTATTATTGTAGATGCAGCTTTATCCGTTAAATACATTTGTAATGACGGCTTAAAAGCTTTGTTACTCGCGTCTAGATTTTTTGGCATCCATTTATTGTGTCCCTAAATCTTTTCCTTTATAGTATAAGAGCCCACACGACACGTAATAATATATTTTTTAGTGTCAAGAGTGTCTCAGATCGGTATATTCTTTACGCGGATTTTTCCCTCCTCACATCTAATAGACAACCCTCATAAATCGTACAAAACGAAAGCTATCACAATGCGGCAGTGTGGTATGAGCTTCGGTAAAGCCTTTTTCGGCTACAATACAGTAATCAAACCGCCTCTGACTTACTTTTACCTACACACGCACACCTATTTAAATTTAATTACAAAAAGCCCAACTTCCAGCCTGTGACGTCAACTGTCGCGCACGCTCATACTCCTGGCCGGGGCAGGATATGGGAGTTAATTAAATGTCTTGTCCGCTTCCCCCCCTACCGTCCTCCGCACCCCCCTCGGTACATTGTAACATTCAGCAAGTTTATAATTTAGCAGCCCGCTGTGCGAGCGCGGAAAGTTTGAAGAGTAGCGCGAGTTATAATGTGATGGCATTTAGATTTATTGAGTTGTGAATGGGATCAGTTTGACCGACTGCAGAGGAAAGGTCATGTTTTACGAGTGTATGAATATAAATTTTGTACCAACGTCTTTGTAACTTTTTAACCAAATGGGACTCTAGGTTACAGATCTTTAATAGCATACAGAAATAAACAGGTTTGTTTAAGGGCAATAAACACATTTTCACGTATGTTCCCTAATGGGATAGTAAGGGAGAAGCAACTGATAAACGTCATGAATTAACGTTCTACACATTTTGTAGGCAATACACGTATTTTAGAATGCTCTATAGCGGAATTGGGTTTCATATGACGTTCGATAAGCAATAAGAGTGTCAGACAAGAGCAGAAGCAACCAAAGCAAGAAACTCACCAAGACTACAGTTCCAATTCACAAACAAACTCAGCGGCACATCAATTCAAATTCACTTTAAATTGACACACACGTAGACTGTATAATCTATTCTGTCAGCGACACTCTACACGACTATTTGACCAGCAGCACAATATCAGTCCCACAAAACGTACAATTGTCAACAGTTGTCGCGACCGGAGCCTCGAGCAGCGCCTCCAATAATCTGTGTGATTGAGAGCCATAAAACGTGAAGGCTCTCGCTGTACAAGCCACGGGCTATAAACTGTGGGACAGACTTTTATGGCTGCGGCGCTACACCGATTTAATGGCTTGTGTTCATGTAAACCACTGTCTGTTGTTTTTAAGACTTGCGCTAGATAGTTTCAGTATATCAATGCGTTGTTTTTCTTCGCGCCATTCCCAATATCGGACGCGACGATCTTCAAAAATAAGTACTAAACACGAGTGCCATATAATATTTGATAAAAAAGTATTATATAAACATATCAACATTTGATTTTTTTTTCAAGTTCATTAAAATTTAACTATCACATCGGTCCAGTAGATTAATAGATTAGTCGAGGCAAAAATTGTGACACTAGTTTTTCACATGTTAATATTTACTAAATCATATTTTTGCACTTATCTGATAGAAGCATGAACATCAGAACATCACAGCCTCAGTGAGAGTCATATAGACTCCCTTGTTTATTGATCCCTAAAAAACAGATTACAATTGTAAGCTTTATAAAACTGGCCAAACCGACTTATTTAATATTTCTCTCATAATACGCTCTGGGTGATTAATTTGCGTACGCATTTTCTAAATTAAAAATGGAATTACTTACCGCGGAGATATAAATTATTTTCTTGAATGAGATAAATTAAAAATACTTTTTTATAAATGTATTTTCTTGAAGCTAAGAGCGGATGCCGGACTTTTAGTAACTAGCGATGCCTATAAATACAGGTTGTGCAGAGAGGTTGTCCGTTCTAGCTGCTACGAAAGGTTACAGCAAACGTCGTTCTAATGCAGTCTTTCCCAAAGTGGGCGATAACGCCCCCTTGTGGGCACTAGATGCTCAGAGGGGGGCGGTAAGGGGCCAGAAACGACATAATTGTCTTTGAATATCATGGTGTAATAACTCATAAGGGGGCGATACGAAGTAACTGATTTTCAAAGTGGGCGTTAGACGAAAAAGTTTGGGAACCTATGTTCTAATGTAAGCCATAGCCCCGGTGATGCAGACTCGTGGGTGCAATAGCAATAGAACTACCTCTAAACAGATCTCTGTTATATATTAATTCAGTTTTATAGTCTCAGATTGATGCTACTGCTACTATTCGTTGAAGTACTCGCATATATCCATATACATATGTGAAAGGATATTTGCATGTATAAACTTGTACGTAACGAGTCTTCAGGTAAGATGGGGAGACTGGGGTAATTCGTGCACGCAATTCAATTAGCGAAGCGTTTACGGCGCCACTCCTCTCGACTAAGCGCTTCGGGGTCATCTTCATATTCGCTCGAGTGTATCAACTACTGTTACATAACTACGCGATATTAGGGCAGATTGAGTTTCAATGTTCAAAATACATACCCCCAAGTAAACCTTAAGAGTCGTTGTAAATAATATAATTATTACGCAAAATGGAAAGGATTATTGATATACTATGGGAATAATAAGTTGGAAATAAGGGAATAGCTTTATCATTAAACTTTTATTTGCGTTTTGCTATAAAGGATATGTAATTTCAATTAATGACATTCGTCTCAATAGAAACTTTTATTAATAATATACATCAATTGACTCGACTTTTGCCATTTGTTATATTGGATCCCTACTAATATTATAAATTTGAATGTAAGTTTGATACGCTTTCACGCTATAGCTACTCAACCAATTATCATGAAACTTTACACATATTAGGTATATTAGAAAGAACATTGGATACTATCGTACTATTCTAAAAAACAAAAAATACGGACGCGAGCTAAACCACAGGTAAAAGCTAGTATATAAATAAATAAAAATAAATTTCGTGTCCCGATGTTAATGTTTGACTCCTTAGAAACGGTGTACGACTTTTATGAAATTTTCGGTGTCTATTTGATGGATCTGAGAATAGGTTGTAAAGTATATTTCAAATAACATTGGTCATCTGCTAACATTCATCTAATAAACATATGTCGTTTTATTCGTCTATATTAATATAAAAAAACATAAAAAAAAACAATATTCAATGTATTTTTTTAAAGATCGGAGAAAAATGTTATTAAATAAAACATATTTTTGAGTTTCTGCTGCATATTAATAATCTGTGTTGTAAGGATTTGACAAATAACAGATGTTTTACGTTTTTGTTGAGGGTAGAGGTATAATACCGCTTCAACCGAAGGAACGAAAATGATTTTAACGTAAGAGATGCGCAAGAGGCGTGAACGACGAAAGCGGAGCGTTAATCGATGTTTTTTTATTTTTTATGCCACCCCGCCTTAAATCGTTCCTTAGGGAGTAAACTGCAAAGTTTACAAAATCTAATAGAAACGGCGACAAACTCACAAAGTGTGCATGTAATTTGTGCCTAATCACCAATACACTTGATAATACTCCAAAGTGTAGAGTTTTGAATACGCCATTACTTTTTATGAGTTGCTTCGGCGAAAATTAACGACACGTTAACGGGCGGTGCATAAGATAATAACCATCTTTGTTAACAGCCGTGTTGGGGCGGCCAAAGTACCCCGGCCTCCCCTGATTAACTCATTGGCCACTGATCTCTATATACCTACTTTGTAGGTGTCGTGCTGAATTTGCACTAAATTGTTAGGGCAAGCGAAGCTACACTCACATGATACCGCCGGAAAGTTAAGAAAATTACGGAAAGTAAAAAAAACTATGCGTGTGTTTTGGGGGGATTGGGGCGAAAGAAGAATAAATCAACCATTGGTCTTATAGTTTAATATTTTTAAGTTTTGGTACTTTCATTGTTACACTGAGGTGCTCTCGAATACCACAAATCTGTCTGTAAACAAACTTTCGCCTATATAATATTAGTAGATTGTCGGCTACCCAGTTGTATAAAGATCGGTGACACGGGCGAAAGACATCGGCACGGGTCGCGCACACCCGATAGGAAGTTAACAAAAGTGAACATTCGTCTTTCCAACGCGTCGTATAACTTGTGAAGGGTTAAACTCGTATCAGTGTACGAGTATGTGGCTGGAAGTTTCGGATCTACAATCTAAGCTGATTTTTAATTGAATGTTTCAACATAATTTTAATCGAAAACTTCATATAGATTACGAAAAACTTAGCAATAAGTTCTTCACAGTATACAAACGTCATACCATGAAAAGAAAGCACGGTATAAATGTATCAGATAAATCCTATTAATATTACAAAAGCGAAAGTTTGTATGCTTGTTTGTTTGTTACTCCTTCACGCAAAAACTGCTGAACCGATTTTCATGAAATTTGGCACAGACATTAGGGAGTAACTAAGATTAACAAATACGATAATTATTATCCCGATTATTCCACGAGATCGAAATTTACGCGGGTAAAACCGCGGGGCGCAGCTAGTATATTATATATCCTCTCGTATGTCCCGCAACGGTAATTACACTGTGAAGATATAATGTCGTAGCAGGTGTTGTTTTACACAAAGATACAAGATAACGATAACAAAGTAATAAAAGTGCTTCTTAACAACATTTGAATTAACAAAACTTCACGATAAAGCTCCAGACATTTAATAAGAAAAGTTAAAGTAACTGTAGCGCGTGGGTGGAACCATTTATTCTCGCTCAAGTAATATATAGAGCGGAGTTCATGCCCTGAAGTTAACACTAAGCACCACAGATAACGCCTTCAGCCTCCTGCATATGTATAAGTCCAATCGAGTCGGGGCTCAGGTTTTATTTCGGAAGCCATTGAGAATTATACTTTCAAAGTAACGGTGAACGGACTACAAATGACAATTTTATACAGAATTTTCATTCAAAGGTTTTGTTAAGAGAATAAATGGGTGAAACTTACGAATACACTTTTCTTTTTAAAGCGCCGAGTGTATTTAATTATTCACTATACATTTTTAAGTGTAGACTTGGGACTAATTTAAGTCCTTGTTTTTAACGCAGCGCGCTCGTTCTTCTTAATGACAGCATTGAATAAATGGAGCAAAGTTGTTGCGGGTTGTATGATAGCATTGATACAAGCAAAAGAGACATTCTAACCAGTTTCAGTTTTTTTAAGGGGAAATTCATTTACGCATTGCTATTGCTACTCGATGGACGCTGGAGCTCGCGGAGGAACCGAATAACCAAAAAAATAAAACCGCGCGGGCGCTGGCAGCCGCTTATACTGAAGTGCCCGTAGCTGATAGCGATAGGGCACCTCGTCGACTGTCCGATGGATCAAAAGTAAGCGGACCCGTTTACGAGGGGCTGCTACGACAACCGGTTCTCACCTGGCTCCAGATAAAGGTGTAGATGTGCGTTGCGCCTGTGCCTCATTCCCTTCCGTCCAATGCGGTGCAGGCCTTTATCAATCTCCTTCTCCCAGGAACGCCCCCTGCGGTTTTTCTTTCGGGGCATGACCCAGAAATTTCGCAGAAACAAGATATCAGCTACGAAGACCTATCATTTTCTAGCTAGAGCAATCGTTCTAAAGTTTTAACAGTAACTTAGCATGGACTAGATGTAACGTGAGCAAAGTAGCATCAACCTGGGCTACTTCTTACTACTATTTTGTACTAAACGATGGGCCAAGATCCGCTTCGCCCATACCACTGTTCGTTACTTGCTATCTCTATCTCAACTATAATCTCTATGATAGCATACTGTGTGTCTGTGTATTCAATGACAGCAGATGTATACCAATGCTATGTTCGTGGACATGCACTGCAAATCTAGTAAATCGAGTAAAATTAATGTTATCTCGACGCTCTGTAAACGCGACATTTTAGTAAGTGATATCATCTTATTCATTCATCATTTATTTTTTATTTTTTACTGACACAATTATTGAACTCAATGTGGACTGCATTCAAGGTTTTCTTTAGTCTCCGCGGATAAAACAATTATATTAAACCCATTAACTACCATCTAATTTGAATCAAATTAGATGGTATTGATGGATTTCTTTTTTTTCTACAGAGTTCCATCCGCCGCTCCAAACTTTACTCCACAAAGGCACACAAACATTCGTGTACACAAACAAACCGCCTGAAAGCCGATTCAATCACACATCGCGCGAGGAATAGTAAACAGCCACTCCGCACTACACTGTTTAATAAAAAACTTTCCGTCTTGTACGCGAGCACTTAGAGGGGGGTTACGGAGGAGAGGGGGGTTATGGATGGAGCCGTTCCCGCTTATCTGACGCCCGAGACGCTCATCTAACAGCACATCAGGCTCGCAGCTGATACACAATCTCGCACAACTTGTAATATCGCCACACAAGCAACTTTCTGCTTTTACTGTGGAATTTTTATTTATTTTCGATGCGAATTTCATATAATGGCATAATGCTAACGAGACTACCCACGCCGCTGTATGCGTGGGTAAAATCGTGATCCCTAACGATCGGAAACTTCTCGCTGAAGGTATGACGTGAGTACCTGCCCATGTTGTTCCCCACTTTGGTTGCAAGCTTATGGCGGCACTATCTCCAAGTATGCTCATGTTTGGTCACGGGCCATTATAGACATAATGTCGCTTACTGCGATTTCAACACTTCCTTTCTTCGTTTCAAGCGCATTCATACATCCCGAGTATCTCCATCGGAACCATTTGACTAGCGACATGATAGTTATGAAGATGCATTTCATCCTTCCCATCACACGAAACCCGACAGCTAAGCTGTCACTTTATTCCTGTATCATGTAAGCAAAAAGTACCTGCCCGATGTTGCCAAGGCAATTCAACGTTACTAAAGAACTACTATATACTTCTTGACCTCAATAAAAAATATACTGCTCTACAAAAAGAAAAGTAAATTATACAAGACACAAGTACCACTACAGCGCTGACCTCAAACTCCTCAGTATTTCCGACCGTCGAGTAGCGCCAGGTGTATTTACATACTCTCGGCGAAGCCCCATTACTGGACCTTGACCCGCTGCGACAACAGCTGCTGAGCTGTGTCTAGACCGCACTTTTTAGACTATGCATTTAATTCATTACTGACTTTATCGTGCGCTGTCTCATGAAGTTTACCAGTGTTTTTCCAACAGGAATAAGAAATGCTGCATAGTAATAGTCGAAGATATATTGTAGCGTGGCATTACCCCTTACAAGTAATAGTCTAGTACAAATATTGCACTAGGTGCGTCCCGTGTGTACCCTCATTAGCTTTTTTAAAATTTAGATCAAGCGTGGCCAACTGGACTCCACGTGGATTCCACCTTTAACATACTTTTGAATTTTTTAGGAAATCACCATCATTTTATCGGTTTAACGACAAAGAACTTTGTCTTCGCCAGGCATTGGAGCATGTGATTGAATCTTATAATTTATAGGTGCGTACCTAAATAAAAAAAAAAAAATAAATCTACGCCGTAAAAACTAAGCAAATTTATATAAAAACGAAACTATTACGGAACCCAAAAAAAGTAAATACTTTTAACAACTTCATGGTGTTCATCAGGTGACCTAACTGCTCGTTTGCCTCCTATGCTATAAAAAAAAAAAAGACTTCGAACTAATGGATCACTTAAGTTACAAATATGAAGCGGAGCGCGCTACGAAACTCAGCTATACGTGCATAAAAAGCTGTCATGCTACAGGTGCTACGAATGCGTAACCATGTTTTCGATGCTGTCATGCGACGAAGCAGAAAGCGCAGCCTCAGCTACGCGCGTCTAAATCGCTCATACTACGAGAAGCTACGAGAACGTAAACTTTGATGTTTTAGTGCTACGAAACTAGCTACGTCTACACATCGTATTGTTCATAGAACCGAGGCGCTCGAAAAAGGTAATTTGTTATATTTAATAACCTAACGCTCCACAACAAAACCCCTTTTAACGGGTTATAAGTAATAAAAAAAGTAAAAAAGATCTTTTGTTCCATTGTTATGATGGACGATTATAGAAACTAAGTAAACAGTTGATTTGAAAATTCTTTCATTTATAGAAAGATACATTAGCTTTGTTTGAATGTGTGCTATTTTATTTTCTACGTGTTATCAGAAAAAAAGAGTGATACATTATAAATCGTGGTAAGTGCGTGCACGAATTTACGGTGGTATGGATTAGAGATAAAAGGCAAGGTGGGCAAAACATTGGGATGCGTCTCACTTTTAAGATGCTACTTATACATCAGATATTTTATTACACAAATTTTGTACGACGGACAAGCTCAAGCTTTTTATTGTCGAAATTTTACACGAACACCGTGAACGAAAAAAAATGTTAAAAATACTTTAAAAAAAGAGGAACAAACAAAATCTTATTTTACCGCGCTGCTAATTACAAATACGACTAAACTTTGCACGTAAAAACGGGAACTTATATAATATAAAGTTTGTTTAATTTATATCCGTCAATTTCCGCAGAACTTGGTCCCATTCATTCACTCGTTAATGCCATTTCATGTTCCCGTACAAAGTGCGAGCGAGACCGAGGAACTGCAAAATGCACCGATCGTGAAACACAACAAAGCCGTGGAAGTACAATTTCCAAGGAACATTCTGGAGCGTAATATCCAGTAATATATAATCACTATTGTTACCAGCTCCACAAGCCTCTATTAGGATTTGGGGTCGCGATGTGGTTATATCAAAAATGCTGTATTCAAAGTCTTCATTTATTTATATCCGACTGCGTTAGGAGAATTTTATGTCAGATGAAACAAATAAATGCGTATGTAGCAAGAATATAAATCTGTGCCCCTTATTGCCAAGCTTTCAAAGAAAAAAGTCCTGATAGCAAGCCGTAGGTAGCAAGAAAATCTACGCAATTTATTTGCATGTCTTAGCATGTGATGATCTCAAAGCTCTCGCACATTGTATACTCGAGTGCGGCTGCTGTTTGTAAGAGACGCGCGCTGACAGAGAAATGTTTATGATTGTTCGGTCCCAGCTACGCGGGATAACGGAGTTGTATCGAGCGCGGTTCGTGACGGGATAGCGAAGTTCAGCACTGGAACAGGGCTATCAGGTGCTCGGCGACGGTCTAGTCTAGATAATTTAGACGAATACCGACCATCTGGTAAATATCTAGACGAGATATAGTAGTTTTCGTGTAACACTAGAACAGCATGCGACTGTCGATAGATATGACATTTATGAGTCTTAATTGTACATTTTGGGGTCGCCAACCAGTCAATCGCGTTGGATCAGAGGCTCCACTTCTTAATGTTGGCTCTATTGGTAGATTTAATTACCATTAGTACAAATACAAAAAATAAAATAGCCTAATAAAGATAGCCACCAGGGGTAGCCCCTGCTTGATTAGCCTGGAAATGGATCCAATTATCCATATTATTACACATATAATATTCATAAATATTCATTAATCTATTGTAGGAAAATTAATATTATAAAAAATATTTATAGTATCTATCTGTTGTACTCGAATATAATCTCAAAATTTCGATTTGTTCATATTTTGCCGCAATATTTTAGCCCCCACCTGGCAGCCCTAGTCTTGACATATTGTATACAGTGTTGCATATCAATCCGGAGCCCGAGTAACAACGGAGTAGCGTGAGATTACAGAGAAACAGCTCTTAAAGGAAAATATCTCAAAGATAACTCAGAAATATATGACTGATTTAACGTGTATAAAATATCTATTTCAGGGGTGATCAACCGTTTGATCGCTTTATATCAGTTTCACCTCTAATTTGATGTTGACCCCTATTAAATTTTTATATATACAAAAAACTGGACCGAGTATTATGAAAATTGGTATTTAAGTATATGTATTTTTCCACGGAGGTATGATGCCAGTCGCCACCAGGTGGCGGTGCAGAGTAGCAACTTCTGTCCCGTTCAACCGATTGTGAAAATCCGTGTGATCAGGTATTTTTAATGGATAAGAAATTGTTGGCGTAGCAACGGGTACAGCTAATAAATATATAAAAAAGTTATAATTTGTTCCATAATTACAGTGATCCTATTGGTAGACCTTACAGGGATTCGTTAGCAACTAGTAGAGTTTAGCTGTAATCAAGTTAGCCACCAGTTCAAATAAAGCAAATTAACATTCTTTTACTTGAAGTGACGGCAAATTTGATAATTTTAATCATCAGTATATTTGAATGAGTTTTTTATAGTATAAGGAGACAAACACGTAATCGGTGCATTTTGTTGACCAACGACGCTCAAAACAGTATGTAGCATTTATCGTAAAAAGAAGAAATGATAATATCTACGCACTGTCTACTGCATCTGATCAAGATCTCAACCGAAAGAAATACTAAAACTATATCTACACCGGTGAATATTAGATTGTAATAATCAATAACCAATGCTGTATTACAATAATACATTGGTACTATGGTGTTAAAATAATACTGTAATAGTATCGTATCGAGTACCGTCTAATGTCACAGACCACTACAGAGCTCCACACACAGACCACTCGATGCCGACTTCGTTCTGTAAACAAGAAAATTTGCCGCACTTTTATACCAATTTGCTCTATACAAACATACAAATTGTATCAATCGTATAGATTGATTTGAAATGTTCACTACTTTAGTATATGTACTGGAATTTTTTTATAAGTTCTTACGGAAAACCATAGAAAGAAGAGATGTAATTGCAAAAGAAGGAGAGTGTTGAAGAGCTCGGATTTGTTTACTAACGACGCCTATTAAAATTTGCACGGATGGTGGTTATTCAGATGTTGTTTTGGCACTATTGTTGCCTTAACTTTAGCTGAAATATGCTATGCTTAAGCTGTCATGATTTATAATATGTTGCGGGACCAGATCGAAACTGACGCCAGTGAACCGCGTAAGTTTCGATCCTGTGGAAATATCAGGTACACATAATTTTACTACACGACATAGTCGCAGAACTACCACATATCTATGCACTAGCAGGCTTATACAATTCAGTCAATCCATTCTACACAGTTATCTTGATATGAGCTTTTTAATTTAAAAAATAACCGCGTCACTTTCCATCATGTCTAAAAAAAGAAATGAATTGAAATGCGTATCTTATATTAGGATCTAACCTCAGACCTAAACATTGATCGAGCCGTTTCGGGGGTCCGATATTCCTACACACTACTACTACATTACACAGCGGCATGAGTTTTATACATAATATAATATATATATTGCTTTATCACAAAAGCGTAAAAGAATTACATCATCCTTATTAAAAATCAAAGTACACATAAGCGAGCAATAAGCTGTAAACATCTCGACAATTTTTTGATCTCATTTAATACGTGCTGTGATAAAAGGCGAATTCCGACATGTTTAGCATTTTCCATCCAAATCCCATCCGATGCGGTCGGACGATCGCAAATGCTTCACAGAGAATCGGATTAGAAGTTTTTTTTTATGGTATAGGAGGGAAACGAGCAGTCGGAGCCATTTTCATGACTACCGACGCCCACAAACATCCACATAGAGGCTATACAGTTGCGCTGCCCTCCTTTCTCCTCCCACCTCCATGGCAAGTTGTAAAAGCATCTGCACCAATCAGAGGATCGACAAAAATACGGATGAGCAAACTTTATGTTGTACCGAAATCAATTTAATGTACGTTCCGGTCCAGTGAATGAACACAAACAACTTGGATGTTGCTGATGAAAATGTCAATATAATTTTACTGATGATTACTGATTTACTGATACAAATGATAATAAATAAAATAACATCAATTATGAGTTTTGGATATGTACGTCGACTCAATTTTGATATTATAACTCAATTGACTAGCATTAACTTTAAAGCAATTTATTACATTTCATTACCTTGCCAAAGAAAAGGATATAAAAGACATAACAAAGATATTTTAACAAAATCGAGGCGCTAGTCTGCTGCGCCATGTTTCATCTGGCTTATTGTCTTGTCTACATATCTGGCATTGGAATCGGCTTATGTTCCGCCATTTTTCCTCTACTAGTGCCAATTGCCCTCCGGCGACCCTGTCCTTTCATACAACACTCATAACACACAGAGCAACAAAAATGTACAGAATTGCAGCAGCTCTAATCTTCGACTATTTCTTCTATTTTTAAAATACAAATTCTTTTAATATCAAAAATTAAGTATCTCTGTGCGCTATGAATTTAAAATCTACTTTGATATAACTAATTTTGATGCGTTTGTCACCAATAAACAGAGCAATTATTGAGAATGATTATTTGTAAAAGTTTTTGTTCAAACTGTTTGGTATATGGTGATGTTTGGTGAAAAAATATATAAGTTCTTCTGCAAACTGTTTGAAATATGATGATTCGTGATTAATCTATCCATCGTGAGTTTACATTGAAAACTTTTTCTTTACATAATAAAGTAACATACAGGAATGCTGAGTGCCTCCTACTACCCGGTGGCTTAAAAACATGATTATGGTGATTGGTGCCGATGAATGCACTCGCGACTGCAACTAATGGCACCCGAGCGCCTCTATCTTCAGAAGAGAACATCCTATAGCTAGGATTACGATGATGATGCATGCTGAGTATAAGATTTCGGACGTACTTTCATATTACATTTACGTAACGTACTTTCATAGTACACACATTTCACATTTTATAGAAAAGTTTATAGTAAAATATTTGAGTTTAAGTGGATTCCATATCTGTCTTATACACGTTCCTTAAGCTCCGCGAAAACATGGATGGAAGCTTTAAACGACCACAATCTCGGAGACCATAAATCTTATCTTTTGTGCGATTCACGTCAATACACGAGTAACCTCTCAGAGCGCCACTTACGATATCCACAGATATGTTCAAAGAAAGAGGGCGGAGTTATTATATGAGACTCTTGAGTTACAGTAAGCTTCACTAAAGTAGATTCACATATAGTTTAGGAACTTGTTTTTAATTTTTTAACTAAGTATGTAGTCATGAAAATGTCCCTAACTGCTCGTTTGCCCTATACAGTAAAAATATCGACTTATTTGAGATTTAGTTTATATACTTATAGTATTAATTAGTTCGCGGAATTTGAAACTAAGAGGAGTGGCGACGGATTGTGAAGCGTGTCACCAACCCAGATGTGACGACCACGAACACTCTGCCAAGAGTGTGACGACTAAGAAGAAGAATTTGAAATTTATAGTGTAGTAATGTGATGTTGATGAATGTTAGTATACAAGGCAGAATATATTGTTATTAAGAAGAGTAATACAAGAGTATCCAAATCTATCGGTTGTGTCATTGCTCTTCCGCGACGAACCCTATAAACTTTTATCTTGTTTTATCTGTGTATTTACCGTGGGCAAAGTGACCTGAAGATATAACCCTTAGTTTCGTGTTTCGTATCTACCAGACCCCAGCCCGGGTCCAACACGAGTGCCGCTGCGACAGATCGATAGCCCCGCATACCGCAGGCGGCCCGCGCCCGCCGTCCGGCCAGTGGCATGCATTGATTAGCGCCGCGGAATCCACGGGGATGTCTATCGACGTAACTACATTGTTCTCTACTCAGCTCTAGAGTTGTATCTCAGTTGGGAAGATCCGAGCTCGATTTCGGGTCAATTCAAAGTATCTAACTAAGTAACTAAATCATAGTGGCCAAATTTCTAACGGGGATTTTTTTTAAATTATAAGTTTTAGTTATAATTTTGTGACAGCAACAGGTGTTAAGGCTTCGATGAGAGTGAAGTAAAGCCGTCTGTCCCGTTAGCTTTTTTATACTATAGGGAGACACACGCGCAGTTGGAGCTATTTTCGTAACAGACGTCTATAGACATCCACAGAGCGGTTATGCAGACTTGTTGCTCCCCTTCTTTCAACTTCCGTGGAACTCCGGAATCACACTACACGAAACGCGACAGCGCGCTATTGTAGAACTCCGACACTAGTCTCCGGACTATCGTAGAAATTGAAAAATCTTAATAACAATTCAGTCCGATCACGGGACGCGAACCCGGGACCACAAGTCTGAGGTTAAACACGCTCACCACTAGACCAGGCAGTTATATACATTTGATCACACTGTCATTAAGTTATGACACGTTTTACATTAACTCCAAACTAAGCGAAACTATTTTTCCCGATGTTACAACAAAACTCAATCAAATAAAGTCTGAGACTTTCTGAATACCCATCTCGCCAGATGTCGCGGTCCAATCCTTTTATTCAAAGGGACGTAAAGCCGGTCGTTTTTGGGAAATTTCGATTGACTTTTGGCATCAAATGTAATATATTATGTGATGTACTTTTTTCTTGCTTGAGCCTGATTTACGATAAAATTACTTTTTTTAAACTATAATAGCTAGTAAAAAAATTATACCAGGATCAGAATATGAAGGTAACAAAATAATCGATGGCAAATTGTTTTTACATCACGGTTTTGCGGTAATAATATCGACATCACAGTAATAAATAAGTTAGTACCTTATACGCAAATTTCATGACGTAGGTTATACATATATACTAGGTGCCCGACAGACGTCTTGTCATCTAAACCATTCTTAAACCCCTTCAACGCACAAAAAAATTCGTAAAAATCGGTCCAGTCGTTAAGGAGTTCAGTGACATACACACGCACAAGAAATATACATAAAGATACGTAAGTTAAACTGCGGAGGACAGCTAATAACATTTAAAAAAGACATATTATTGCTTGAACAAAATCATATACACACAGAATTGTATCAAAGGCCAAAGCGCACAAAAGACAAGATAATTTGATATATAGATAGATTCTTATCTATATATCAAATACACACAAAATACTGTTGTTATAGACGACCAACATTACCAAGCTCAAGTGCTTCCTTTGTAAAGAAACGGACCTTTTTCGTAGAAATGAGTTCAATACCGCCACATTCGTATTATATTTTATTACTAGCTCTTATTGTATATAGGACTCTACCCCCACGACATAAGAGTGGTATTTAATTAATGTAGAGATAAGCTAGAGCGTCTTTATTTACATTTGAAAAGTTGTTTGATGAGCCACCTAGTACGCGCTGCACGTACGAGTCTGTTTGTGGAAAAATTTAATATTAGCCGCGAGACTCAAACGGTTGGGGGTGAACGAGCTGGAACGACGCACGGGGTGTAATTAAAAGTCTTTATGTGAACTCGTTACCCGAAATAATGGTTAGCGTGTAATGATAAAAAATTTACATGTTGTGTTTAACGTGACTCGTCTAAGCATTAAAAAAATACGTAAAATAACCCGGTTTAGAAGGAAATGCTCAAACGATATATTGAAATCAAGCACACTTGACATAAAATAAAGAAAAAGTACAAAAAGTTATACTATAGTATAACTTAAGCTCAAAGGTTCAAAAATAAATATAATTGGTTAGAGTATAATTTAAGTTCTAATCTATAAGAAAAGGAAAAAATGCATCAAAAGATAAATATTTAGACATAATACATTCTCATATTTATAACTTACATCTTTCTTTGCTTAATCAGAAACCGTCTGACATTCGCTTATATTAT
>LUGF01025883.1:0-10277 GCA_001625245.1 Calycopis cecrops
ACGAGTAATTTGCCTTCAAAATACTCAATTTCGGCACTTTTTACCGATAGCACCCTTAAGACGGTATCGTATGATTCCAATTGTATAACTGAAATTTACCCCGAATTTACTATTATTAACTATAATTAATTACTAATTATTACTATTATATAATTATCTACTCGATACAGGCGTAACAGGCATGGCGTTGCACGTTTCATGCTGTGTATAAGTAGCTCATAGCCCATGAAGAGGGAGTACGAGGATTCATCTGTATAACCTCTATGCGGATTCTATCATTGATAGTCACTGCCCCCTAGCCTACTATCTTGCTTCAAGCGTATGCAGCACTACATGTTTTATACAGTTTTTATCTCAAACGGAGATTTTCAAAGCGCTTTGTGAGCCGAGCTCCGACTCCCGTAATGGCGCCCTATTGTACACATTAAATACGCCATGGATATAATGTGCACTATTCTAAATTTAAAACTATATACACACGGTTGTGTGATGTTCTAAATTTACACTTATATTTCCACATCTGTGCGATGTTCTAAATTTAAAATTATATTTCCACTGTTGTGCCGTGTACTAAATTTAAACTTATTATATCCACGGCTATGCGGCGTTCTAAATTTAAAGTTATATATCCACTGCTGTGCGATGTTCTAAATTTAAAATTATATTTCCACGGCTGTGCCATGTTCTAAATTTAAAATTATATTTCCACGGCTGTGCGATGTTCTAAATTTAGAATAATATTTCCACGGCTGTTCGATGTTCTAAATTTAAAATATATAGCCACTGCTGTGCGATGTTATAAATGTTACAAATTGAATGAGGGGGCGGACGATTGAAAGCCTTTAGTACTACCTACGCCCATTAACATTACTTAGATACTTTTTAATATAAAATTTATTTATTTTCTCCTTACATTAAACACTTTTTGACCTTATAGTTCCTAAATGTAAAGATCAAGTGTCAGAGTTCGGTTAATCCTGTATTACAGACACGGTCCCCGTGCTGTATTAATGTATTACAACTTAAACAAATTAAAATGCTCATAAGGAGAATTTAAACAATTTGAAATTAAAGATGAGACAATCTATATTATCTATATTATTATAATAATAAATCTGTAGAAGGGTCAATTCTGTACATTGAAAATATTGAAAAAATAAATAGCAGGGGGTGTTACTGGATCGATACCAAACCCAAATATGCGATTAAAAAAATTTTTGTCTGTCTGTCTGTCTGTCTGTCTGTCTGTCTGTATGTTCAGGCATCACGTGAAAACTAACGGTTCGATTTCGATGAAACTTGGTATAATTATACCTTATTATCCTGGGCATAAAATGGGATACTTTTTATCCTGGAAAAATACGTAGAAAAAAAATAAATCCATCCACGCGAAGACCGACATCCGCGCGGACGGAGTCGCGGAACTAACGGTTCGATTTCGATGAAACTTGGTAAAATTATACCTTATTATCCTGGGCATAAAATGGGATACTTTTTATCCTGGAAAAATACGTAGAAAAAAAATAAACCATCCACGCGAAGACCAACATCCGCGCGGACGGAGTCGCGGGCGGAAGCTAGTAATATATAAAACAATAAAAACAAAATAGTTATATCGACGAAAAAATATCCTCATTTGTAAGCATGATGATGATGAGATACAGGCTGGTGACAGACGGACGGACAGACGCACAGACAGACAGCGGAGTCTTAGTAATAGGCGTGAAATGACAGCTGTGCTGTCGCGTTTCGTGCGGTGTGTAAGTGACCGGCGTCCGGGGCAGAAAGGAGGGCAGTGCATCTGTTTAGTCTCTATGCGGATGTCTGTGGGCGTCGGTGGTCATGAAAATGGCTCAGACTGCTCGTTTGCCCATGCCATAAAAAATGGGACCCCTATTATTAAGTCCCAGGTCTCTACACAAGTGTACCCACGCACAAAACGTGCACAAACACAACCGACCTGTTGTGAGCTAATCCGGTTATATCGACCCGGGTGTATGACGTATTGTTCCGGATATACTCACGGATACGCGCCAGGGCCGAACTCCGAGCAGGCCCTGTTTTATTGAACCAGCTTTTATTATTTTTATTCTTTCTTTTTTACTATTCTCCCTTGGTATAAAATAACATGTGGCTACCGACACCCATTAACATCCTTAATGTTATGCCGATGCACTCCTTCACCTTATCCCCACAATAGGCCACACAATCACACTCTTATTGACAAGGAATTATCTTCGTGTAAAAAAAAACGGCTGCAAATACATTGAGTTCAAATAAAATTTGCACCCTATTTTAAAGAAAGAAGAAAGAAAGAAAAGTTTTTTATTCAAAATAGAATTACAGGAATTACTTTTTGAACGTCAACAATTAAATCTACACCGGTTCAACCCTAGCCCTGTCCTGAGAAGATCCTGATATGAAGTCCTGATTTGATGTGACAAATATATTTGTTACTAGCTTCCTCCCGCAGTTTCGCCCGCGTGGATTAATAATGGAGGTTCTCAATTCTTCCGAATGAAACATTCACAGCTCCTCTTCAGCTTCCTCCTTCACAGTAGGTGATATCGTGATAATATGCAACCCATATATTAACCCGACCTGTTAGTAATATTCATGCAACATTTGAAGTAAATCCGTGCAGTACTTTTTTAGTTTAGCCCAGACATACATGCAGACAAACAGACAAAAAATTCTAAAAACCATATTTTTGGCTTCGATATTGATTGTAGATCACGCCCCAAGTATTCTTTCAAAAAATATTCAATGTACAGTTTTGACTTTCCTACGATTCCTGCTTTATCCCAGCGGATAAAAAGAGAGAGCGAATCCTATAATCTAAATCAGCCAATACCCTATCTGTATAACAAATTTTGTCAAAATCCGTTCAGTAGTTTCGGCGTGATTGACGGACAAACATCCAAATATTCAAACACAGATTTTTTAAAATATTAGTGTGATATTAGTGTGATTATAAAAATAATATTATTAAACTAGTGCGGTACAAAAGTAGGAATTATTTTCAAATGCTGACCTGTCGCGATTTAAATATTTTCGCCCTGTCGTCCCCTTAATCCGGCCCTGGGCGGGAGGACCAAATATTCATCAACATGAATAATACAAGTACATATTGAGAGGACGCCGCGGAACGGAAATGAAATTAGATAAGTGTTTGAATAAGCAATAACAGGCCTTACCCGACCGTGCAAGGGAGGTTCAGTTTTATGTTGATGGATTTTATCGTATGAGGTGTTGAGGACTATAATTATCTCGCAATTTTTGTACTTGTTATCCGGTCCGGTTGTCTGAGGCCAAGATCCATTTCGGGTCACTCCGCTGGTGAAGTTATCCGGTGGCCTAGAGATAGGGTTGCCAGATAAAATAAAAAGAAACGAAGTTTTCCAATTATGGTTGACAAAATACCATTACTATTAATTTCTTTCTGATAGAAGAGTTGAATTTCAAAATATTATTTAAAACAACGACTACGCTGACTAACTGTGCTGTTACCCTATTTCTTTTGAATGTCTGTTTTGTCCGGTTACTTAATCTTTTTTTTTGTGAAATGTAGGGACGATCCCTGCGAAGCCCGCCCTTTTGGCAAGTATACCCGGGAAGAATAGGGTGGAGGAGGGAATCGCATATGTTGTACTCTGCTACCACGATCATTTATTTAAAATGTCGCTGAGATTATGGGTGTTTTTATCTATGTATAATGTGTATTTCTATCTATCTACTCACGCTCTGCTTCTTCACAATAAAAGTACTACTAGATAGAATAGTGTATATAAAATGTTGAGGAATGTCTAGTTGTGAATGTGGAAGCAAGGGTCGAGATACGTGGTACTCTGTACTCTCTGCCTGCCCCGTCGGGGAATGGGTCTGAAGTAGTTGGTCTGTGTGTCAAATTTTAGAGACAAACGTCACCGTCACCATATATTAATACGTGAAAACGTCCTTGCGTGAAGCAAAAACTTTAGGAACATTTTTACGGAAACTGCGAGGACGGAGGAGAATGAAATTTGGCATATTTGTAGTTTACGTATACGAGAAGTGCAGAACGCTAATACTTTTTAATAATAATGCTTATAAAGTACTTTAATTCAATAAATAAAACTTTACACAGATTACAATGCATTTGACACATTGATACACGTAATTATTGTTGAAGTTTCTGTGTCATTTGCGAGCAGTGGCGTAACTATACTGCTCGAGGCCCGTGGTAAATTTATCGGATGGGCCTCCCAACATAAAGAAGCTTTTTTTTTTAGTTGGGATTCTCCTCTCCGGGGGCCCCTTCCGGCTGGGGGCCCGTGGCATTTTGCCGACTTACCACCCTGTAGTTACGCCACTGTTTGAGACTGTTAAAATTCTACATATACGTAATGTACCGTAGACAGAGAATACAACTGTCTACGTAATGTACAGTAGACAGATTATCTGTCTACGTAATGTACAGTGCCACAAACTTATCTGACCCGGTGGCCAAGACTAGAACTAAAGCCGTCATTTTGAAATGACAATCTGTTGTCAGTTTTATTAGTGGAGCGACGCACAAAACTCATTTACCCTAAAGGGATGGGAGAAACATATTTTTAAAGTGTTTTCTTTTATGCAACAAGAGAAACGTCTCGAAGCTCCATTAATAAATTAATAAAGTAAAATTGTTGATTGTTTGTAAATTTGATTTTTTACACGACCATAATTACAACATTAAAATATTAAATAAATATAATAAAATATTACATTCTTTTAAAATAATAGTTATTTAGAATATATTAAAATAATAGTTATTATGATTTTAGTTTTGTGATGGCATAATTTTAATTAGTCCCTGCATCGTACATTATTTTTACCCTAAAAATCGGGATATTTCATTTAATGGCAATACTTAATTAGACAAGACTTGTCACTCTTGTCAGAAGAGCGCCGCCACCATAGATAATATACTTATAACCAGAGAGCCGCCACGACCGGGTCAGATATGTTTGTGGCACTATACATTATTTACGATGTCACATCATGTCATACGACATTTAGTTTTTAATTACAAAAAAGTTTCACTTAGATCGAATTTCGATCTTCGCGGGTCCACTAGTATCAATAAAATGGCTGAAAAATAATTGAATATTTGTGTAACGTTTTTCCTCCCTTATTTTAGTTGGCGGCGCAGTAACGTACGGTACAGCCGTATATAAAACTCTACTCGTACCTCTAGGCTATACACGACACAGAACATAAAACTTATAAACGAATTAGTCCCAACGTTCAGTCAAACAAAGTTACCCAAGTTATATCTAAACACAAACAGTTAAGTTATTAAGTAACCAACTTAGCTGCCCTCTCCCCAGTACCGGGCTGGTTTAAGTTATTAAGTAGTAACCAACTTAGCTCTGCCCTCGCCCCAATACCGGCTGGTCCCTCGGGATGTACTTTATCGTCTGAAGGTGATCCATTTACCTCAAGGGCGAAAGGGCCAATTCCTTTTAGTGTTATTTAGTAAGTAGTGTGGTGGAAGCCAGCACGACAAGCAAGAGGGAGGTACCCCTGCCTATTGTTCACACAAATAAGTGCAAGCATGATCGGGGTTTCGTTAACATGGTACTGCTGGAAAATGTCGCCTCTGCTGCAGAGTTTTGTGCGGTCTGTGAGTTGCCCGTGGCCCATAGAACCATAGGTGGGTAGGAGTAGTAATGCAGACGCATTATCATTAGGCAAATGTCGGTGGTCAGTCTCAAAAGAATCCTCGCTTTTTAATTCAAATAATTGAGACTGGTGTTGCGGATGTCTGTGGGCGTTGGTGATATCTTAACTTCATGTGACTCGTTTGCCCTCTACGCTTTAAAAGAATCTCTACAGCGATCGAATCATTCGAACACTTTTAATTAAACATAGCTTCGATTGAGAGCATTGAATTCTTCAGTAAAGGTACTGCTCACACTGTTCCGACTGAACGCAGCTGATAATTTTGAACTGAACAAGGCAAGGTACACATCACACACTAGTAATTCGACCACGCTGAGGGTGGGGAATCGTTACATTACAACACAATCACATCTTTGTCACCGGTCACTTACACACCGCATGAAACGCGACAGTGCAGCTGTCGTTTTAAGCCGGTACCTACCTACCTTGAAGAGCCGCAGGGTAAGGAATCGTTACATTATTTTCAACTCATCACAAGTTACTAAGCTCTGAATAAACTCAACAGCAGCAGCGGAATGTAGGCTCCAAGGCATCGATCGTAGGAACAAGGCTGTTGCCTAATGTAGGTGGAGTAAAGCAGAGGAGGAGGACGTGTGACTGACACTCGTCATCCTATCGGTGCTAACAATTATATAGGACATTTGTTTTGGTCTGGGCTCCTTGAGCTTCAGGAGAAACACATAAAAATGTCAAAATTTTGCGTTCGATCAGTATCTGAAGATGCAGCGTCCGTTTTGCTGGGATGCTACCAATGTAAGTGCTCTGGCAAGAACCACAAGCCCTATTAACGAAAGACATCAACTGTAGTTTCACTCATAGATTTAGAATACAAGATACATAATGCCAGAACAGAGGCGAGACAAAAAAAATTGACAAATGTCAGAATTACTACTAAAACACACATATGACTTTGTCATTATTATGTAATCGGGACGCTATTGCCTCTTACTCGCTTAAAACAATTTCGTCAAATGTACTTCATCTACTGTCTCTTTTCTTTTCCGATGATTGGAACTTAATTTGAATGTCTCGCTGCCACGCTTACTTGCATCATACTGTATTAAATCGCTGCAGTCCGACAAACAAGGCTAGACCCTAAACACACCATTCGTAAGAATTTTCACAATTAATAGAAATGCGCACATGAGCAATACACAACTCTACCCGTACACAGATAGAGTCGATTTTCGCTCGCGCTACACATTTTTTTGATCTTTGTAATGGCTCCCAAAAGGAGCATCGCTTTGGTAGTCAGTTTGTATGACGATATTAACATTTTTTATTTGAGAGCCGTGTCGTCATCATCATGACGCGGCCGTTTTGTAGTGGTACTTCTACTAATATTGTAAGTGAGACAGTTTGTGTGTTTGTAATTTTTTTCGTTCACACTAGTAAGAGGTACCATGTGTGTAGTTAGTTGGACTAGCACGACCGCGGAGGTACCTCTAGCTAAATGTTACCGGCCTAAAGTGGCACCTGTGCTGAGCTGGAGAAAGGAGGGTAACGCGTCAGTGCAACCTCAATGGGGATGTCTATGGGCGTCGGTACTCGGTGGTCATGATGAAGGCTCCGACTGCTCGTTTGCCCCTTTTACTATAAAAAAAAACTACTATATGAATATATATATTTTTTTAATGGTATAGGGGGCAAACGAGCAGTCGGAGCCATTGTCACGACCACTGACGCCCATACACATCCGCATAGAGGCTATACAGATGCGCTGCCCTTCTTTCTCCTCTCACCTTCATGGGCCACCGGCTACTTGCACACGCGACAGCACATCTATCACTTTACGCCAGTCTCGTGTATGCGAGAGGTACCTCCCCGGTCGTGCCGGCCCAATTCGACTGCATGCAAGCACGCAGTGTGGCACTACCTCTTCCTAATAATATGGACGAAAGTCGATTTTTGTAAGAAACTCTTATACATTGCGAATTTTAAATTCAATATCAATAATATTTTTTTTATTAAAGTCGATAATATTCATATCGCTTGCATAGGAAATCTGAGACCTTTACAAATGTATTTTAAATGAAAATTTACATTTAGAATAATAATTTTATCCCTATTTGTTTTAGTTACAAGTAAAATGGGGTGTTATAGTTGAACAAAAGTAATTGAATTGAAAATAAGCAGAATCGTCATATTTAGTTTTTATTGGAAAGTGCCAATGTCGCCGAATGGTGGCAGTTTATTAATTATTCTATTTCAAGATGAATCAACTAAAATAATTAATTCGAATATTTAAAAGAAAACAACACTTTTTATGCTGAACGTATCCAAAAGCATTTTATGAATTCATGATCATAACAAAACCTTTTTGATTGAAATAATATATGTAAAATAATAAGATAATGTTTATTTATAGCATATTTTATGGAATGTAGGTATTTTTTTTCTTCATATGGGAAATTTTATCGTATGTTCTAATCTATACATATAATAAAACTATAGAAGAGGTAATTCTGTCGGCATTCACGCAAAAACTACCGGACGGATTTTGATGAAAGTTTTTTTTTGCTATATAAGTATTTGTGCTCGGTAACATTTTGGCTATAATTTATTTAAAAAATAAAAAAAATACACTATTGTAGGGCAGAATAATGGATTGACAATTCGGCCACATACAATTACTCGTTACCATGACAACATAATTCCAATAATGACAAGACAACGGCTGTCGGGTCGACTATAATAGTAGAGCTAAAAGCTTTTGATTGACTTGGATCATTGACACTCTTTAGTTAGTGCTTTGACTTTTTTTCTACTTTAGAAAATGTCAATTGAAAAATATTTATCTACCTTCTTTTAAAAATTTTTAAAATTAAATTTACTATCTTCTTATTTTACAACTAGCTGTACCCTGCGTGCGTTGCTGTACGTAGCGCCATCTGTCGAAGATTGGTCGTACTACCTCAGAAACCTTCGTGGGCTCATGCACAACAACTTTGCCAAAGACCATCACATGATCAAATGTATAGTTTACGATTCTATAAAGAACATACAGACAAACATCCATTTTTATTATATTGATTCAAAAGCTTTCGTTTTGAGAAAAAAATAATGAACGCCGCACACAATATCGACGTAAAGTCACAGCTACTTCATCACGTTTTAGACGGTGTTCGAGTTTCACGTGGTCTATTCGGTGAAGAAGGGAAAAGAGATCGGACATAACCTCTAAGTTGATGTTCACGGGTTTGGGTTGACTTATTGTGTAATAAGTGTAGCTCGCAAACTCCACGTGGAACCGAGTGCACAACTTAGTCCAAAGATGAATGTAATATATTATGAACGAGGCGAGGGGGGGGAGAATTGGGAGTTGAGGCTCGAAATATCTTGCGGACCCCGTGTTGTACAGAACACGGCTGCGGCGCGGTGGACTGAGAAATTGAGCGGGGCTATAGAAGGCATAGAGGCGGCAATAGTTTTTATTGTTGTGTTTGTTTTTCTAGTATAAAGGTCTTTTGGTGGCTAAGGAATTGTATGCATTGATTGTTACGCATATGAGTCGTTCCGTCGTCCCCTCTATCGTGCACCTATAAACAACTCGCAACTGGACGGCGCAGCTGTCACTTTACGACGGTTTCATGTGGAGCGATGTACATTCCCGCTCGTGCCGGCATTGCAGTACTGTACTGCATGTTGCTAAAGTATTTAGAAATGTATTGATTTAACAATGAAACTGTTTCTTCTCCCACAAACTACTGGAATTTCAAACAATTCAGAAGCCTCTGAAGAATCAATAATTTCTTTTTGCCCATTTATGGCGGGTGCTCTTCAAAATAAGACCTTTACGGCATTTCACGCGAAGCTGGCGTCCCGTGATCACTAAGATACAATGTGTGGCTCGCGTGGATAATACGCAGACTCAACGGACATTGCATAGATATATTATAGTAGCTTAGTTCTTCGAGCCTGACTGCAAACTTGCTCGAGGACATGTGTGTCAGTGAATTCCCCGCTTTATCTTTCGTAGTTTATTATTTTGATCAACCTCCCGATATATTAAATACCGTGAGCACCCGCTCTTTTACGTTAACTGGCTAAACCAGTGCCATAAGTAATAAACTGCCACTTCTACTATACAAAAGTCTATGGCGCGTGATATAATTATCAGGCGCGCTGTCTATACCCCGCCGAGGTAACACGGTTATAAGCGTGCTCTACGCGCACTTACTTACTACCTCTTACAAAATTGTATCTAACTGGTTACAGTACTGCCTTAAGATATAGACTGCCACCTTTACTATACACAAGTCTATGGCACGTGATATAATTATCAGGCGCGCTGTCTATTCCCCGCCGAGGTAACACGGATATAAGCGTGCTCCACACTCACTTACATACTACCTCTTACTAAATTGTATCTAACTGGTTATAGTACTGCCTTAAGATATAAACTGCCACTTCTAATATCCACAAGTCTATGGCGCGTGATATAATTATCAGGCGCGCTGTCTAACCCCGCCGACGTAACACGGTTATAAGCGTGCTCTACGCTCACTTACTTACTACCTCTTACTAAATTGTATCTAACTGGTTACAGTACTGCCTTAAGATATAGACTG
>LUGF01025923.1:47889-77333 GCA_001625245.1 Calycopis cecrops
TAAGCGGAGCACAAATGTACCCTTAAATCTATTATATCAGTGTTGTTTGTATCAGTAAATATACCTATACTTGCTTAAATTGTGTCAGGGTATATGTATTTGTATTTATTATTCCAATGTAAACAATGTATCAAAATTAATATGCGGTTGGCTCCCTGCTGTGTTTGTGTGGTTGTGTGCATCCATATTAACATTAAAAATGCGAGACTGTGTTTGTTTTGATGTTTCTTTGTCCTTATTTCACGTCAAATCGGATCGATGTGATTTAGTATGGAGATAGTTGAAGGACGGAAAAGCGCCATCGACTCATTTTAATGAAGCCGCGGGTAACAGCTAGTGCGTTATATTATGTGACTGTGGACATCGTACAAGGCTATATAGGTTAGGTACCTATATAGGTGATATTATATCTATATCTACTAATGGCAAGATTTATTGTGATGCAGGCCTAAGTGACGTCGATCTTACCTTATTCTGCTATACCTACGTTACAGAAGTTCCCATTTCCGTACTCGGAGGAAGATACATTGATCAAACGCGATATTGACAATTATACACATTCTTCGAGTGCGAAGGTGACATTCAGACTTCTAAATACAATATTTCGAAATACCTAAACATAAAATTAAAAATCAAACCCGACTGCTTAAAATCTATTACTTTTACGTTTCGAATGTAGTTTGGTGTTAAATCAGCGCGATTGACTATTACTAAGAGGAGTCTACAAGCACTTAATACTTTCAAAATCGTCAAGCCGTACAGGCTATATCTACAAATTTACAAACCTACATACATATCTAAATGCTTACTGTCTTGATTATTTACTGTTTATCACATGATATAGTTTGGTCAGATCAATGACACGAAATCGATTCTCGATATTAAATGCGCTAGTATTTCATGAAATGGTCAATATTATTTGACATTATTATTTGTTTCAGTCGCAAAATAGTTACATTATAATTAATGTATTTATAATTTATGTATTAATTATAATTAATTGATGAACGAAATAGTGGTAATTACAGGTAGAGGTATTGCAAGTGCTTTGGAATATCGGAGAAGCTCGACGCTGACGATAATTTTCTCTCAGTGGAAAATTTAATTATTAATTATTTTTTAAATAAGAAAGATTAAATATTTTATGTACACTATTTATACAAACCGGTATATTGAGAAAACAAAATACTCATACTTCGTATTTAATAAAAGTTGCACACGCCATAAAATACGACCATTTCGTTAAAATCCCGTGCCCACTCACCCACATTACTCATACTCAATAAACAGAACATACATAATCCAGAAATAAAAGGCAGAGGCAATACTCAATATTTAATTGTTTCACTTTATTGGTAAACTTAATAAGTGATTCTACATTACCGATATATAATATTTTGAGACTTGCAATAAATAGATCTCTCCTACAAATAGATCTGAACTAATTACCAGGAAGTACTGTGTCCTGTACGAAACCAAAGAAAATAATTATTAGTTTTAAATAAAAAAATTATAACATTGATCTCAGAAGTGCAATTTTTGTTATTTTTCCATATACATATATTATCTAATTTATGAATTTAATATATTTTATAATAGTTTATTACAAATAGACGGATTTTAAATCTAAGTTAAATAAATACAATTTTCATTTTGATTTTTGTTCTAATAAGATAATTACATGATAGTACATAAACAAGTAATTGAAATTTTAAAGTGGCCTTTTATAGTAAGTAGGCCACGCGTGTGACCAAATAAAAAAGGGGCGCGTGTACTGTTGCGTTTTGAATCTAAAACAAGCCATTGATATCGATAAAATGCTTATAAACTGAGAGTATTAATGATGGCTTGAAATAAAATGGGCGATTTAGAAAGACACTAACCACCTATTTGATTTATTTCTCTTACACTCACATAGTCTGGACAGGTCAAGCCTAATCAATTAGTAACATTAAACATATTAATAATAATAATTGTTTATTTCAGACATTGTCCATATTGTGATTATTGTAATGTGGTTAAAAAAAGTTTCCTTTCCAAAAAAGTTTATAAATGTAAAAGCTTAGCGCCGCGCTGGCCAACTGCATAGTTCGCAAGGGTATCATAGAGAATAATAAAGTTATCTGCAGGATTTGCGCGCCAGCTCTGAACTATGGGTATAAAAAGTAACTTAAATGTAACTGAATAATATCTACTATAAAGTTGAGCCATGAAATACGTACCAGTTTTTTTCACGTTTATTATACACTGAAAAAGATATATAAAGACAAACGAATCATAAGTAACACACTCAGAAGGGTGTCTCTTAATCTACAAATGAAACTAAATAGGTACTAAATAGCTGGTAACAACAAATGGTTTTAATTGTGCCTCACAATTAATGTTTAATTTAACTGGACAAATCAAAAGCGCTTGCTTTGCCAAATAATTCCATGAAAACAAGTGTTTTATAATTTAAATAACTACGAAATATCATATAGGTTTTAAAATTTCTTTATAGAGGTTTTCTACATCAAAGGATAATTATTAAATGTAGATGCGTCAGCGTCAACGCACATTTCAGTATCATACAAACTACTCTGTGAACGCAACACTCGTTTCCACTGTGTTGATAATATGTAAGTTACGTCAAACTGAATAGTATCGCAGCACGGTTTTACCCACGATACCTACTCCGTTCCTTTTGGTCGTAACGTGTTGGAATATAACCAGGCCGTGTTGAAATATATAAATGCAGCTATTTTATAAATTAAAAAAAATCCTTCTTGATTAATCGACTATCAAAAAAGTAAATATGTAGGAAAAAAGTTTTGTTTTTTAAATTGAATAAGTAAAGTAATAAAAAAGGGCGTTGAATCGAACAAATTTTAACCTTTAAATGATATGTTCACCGTTACAATATGTTCAATTCATCAGGCCCTCACAAAATATTAGCTTTAGTTCTAAACTGGTATTAAATTACAGTGACAAATGTTTAGTTCCATATCAGAAAATTAGTTTAACAAGAGTATAATAATTACGTTGAAACAATTTGTATTCCTTCATTGTTTGAATTACTCCATGCCGACGAATACTTTGGACTAAATAAAGTGCTATTGCTGCTCTGTAGCCAATTTTGTATTATATAAGGGACAAAATAAGCAGTAGGAATCATTTGACGGCTGCCGACTACATCCGTATAGTCTTAAGACAGTAGTATAACTCCCCTTCCAACGTCGTCTGCAACGGGTAACCGGTAACTAACTACTTGAAGATGATACCATTTGCATTAGAGCGAGATATAGATGATAAAAAGTTTTTAATGTATACCTACTTTGTCTATTTTATATTTTTTTCTGTGTATGCTTCTCATCTCTAAAATGGCTGGACTGATTTCGTTGAAAAATGAAATATTGTAGGTGTATCCACTGTCGTTGTTTTTATGTTAAGCTCCTATTCCGGGTAGTCCTGCTGTATATTCTATATATATAGGGTCGGGGAGGACGACCGAGGGTAGCGAAGAAAAAGAAAACTATTGTATTATTATTTTCAATGACCACAGAACTAGCTCTCTGTTTCGTTCATTTTAATATTGAAAGAATTTACGTAAATTAGATTTTTACACATAATATGACTTTGGTTCGGGCGCAGAGTGTTTTTTGATGAAATAGACAGTATCTAATAGATTTTCAGTCGGTGAATTCGTTCTTATCGAAAAATGAGGAACGAAATCAAACAAAATTAGATGCCAGATTTAAATGTCCATTTCAAATTGTTGAAATTTCAGATGGTGATCGTTACATCTTAAACCTACCTACAAGTATTTAAATAATCTTGGTAGAAAATGGCCTGTGGGTCAGGTAACAGCTGACTCAGACGACTAACACAAGACCGGTGTAAAGTGACAGCTGTGCTATCGCGTTTCGTGCGGTGTGTAAGTAGCCGGTGGCCCATGGAGGGAGGAGGAGAAAGGAGGGCAGCGCATCTGTATAGCCTCTATGCTGATATCTATGGGCGTCGGTAGTCATGAAAATGGCTTCGACTGCTCGTTTGCCACCCTATACCATAAAAAAAAAGATGAAGATGAACTCTGAGATTGACAATTTGGTTGATTGTTACTGCGTTTTAAGTCGATAGGTGAGCCTAAGACCGCCCCAGTGTGCCATAAGATGTAACCCGTTAGTAATCGGTGTCTGCTTAGGTACCTATAGTTGTGTTGACTTGTAGTAGTCCGTGGACTGGCAGTGGAGTGTTCGCTCTGGGTAGTGTGGTTGGGCCTAGCCTTGTAGCCAAGACCGTAGAGTCATGAGACGACTTGGCATTTCATATTCGAATGCGTATAGAGCAAATGTGTGCTGTGTCCACGCATAAAATTTCAGTATTAAATTGTTTAGATTTATGTTATTTGTGAATAACGAACTAGTCTGTCACTGCTGTCCGATCACAGAGCTATTGTATGTAAAATATAATTACAACGTACTATGTTTGTAATTCTACGTTACACGTTACATTGACAACATATTTTCCAATAATGACAATATAACGTCTGTCAGGCAGCTGGTTATAATATAAAACCCCCTAAGTTGTAAATATGCATACCACATTTAACGCCCCTGTTAGGGTAGGTGTACACCTAGAAGTGATTGTACGATTACCGAAATAAATTCTCTTAAAGTAATGTAGCTAACTTTAAAAGTATATCTTAACTTATCATGGAATACACCTGGTATTCCATGGTAAGTTAGATCTTAGCATGGAATACTTCTGGTATTCCATGGTAAGTTTAGAGAGTAACAATAGACAAAAATATATAGAAATATTTACTGAGAAAGAAGCAAGATATTAAATACAAAACAACCCTTGCAATTAAGCTACGAAGCATGACATTATGAGTAACCCCTTATTAATTAGCTTCGCTAATTAAAACTGTGTAGAATATTCATAAGTCTACACCGAGGGTTGATAATTTGGCAATGGTTTAATCACTTGTACTTAATTATGTCGAGGTGTTGTGTTAAAAAACACGGAGCCGTGTATTCCAATCATATGGTCATCATGACTGTATAGTATATAAATGGTACTATAGAAATATTTTATGTAAAGCTAGCTATCATGTATAGACAGTAAGACAGCAGATTGCAGAATATTTTCTAAGTCGTAAAATGGGATAGAGATATAGATTTATGTTAAGATAAACGTTTCAAAGGGATTTTAACGAAAACTATCAGGTTTTTACTAAAAAAGACACTTGAATTTAAATAAAATTAATAATACAATCCTTGAACCCCTTACATTTTATAGCGATTCATCATACTTCATATCATACTAATATTATAAATGCGAATTGAATTGAATTGAATTGAATTGAATGTAAGTTTGTTTGTTACCCTTTCACGCGAAAACTGCTCAACCGATCATCATGAAATTTTGTACACATGTTCTTGGAGGTATTAGAAGTAACATAGGATAGCTTTTATCCCGAAAAAATGTTCCTGAGGGATGCCATGGAATGATTTTCCACGATATCGAAATTTACGCGGGCGAAGCCGCGGGGCGCAGCTAGTCTTCTATATTCATTACATTTTACTTCTAAGAAAATATTCTGCAATCTGCTGCCTATTTGAGATATTCTTTGCATACAATTTTGCAAAACATATCTCAAGCAATTCTCCATAGTTTACACTAATAAAAGAAAAAGGAAATGAAAGATATCGACTAATTTACAAGAAAAAATTACTTTATTTACGATAAAATTTGCATTATTTTTGCACTAGGATCACACAATTCCATAAACACTATAGTAAAGTCTTGTCTCATTAATTTGCACCACTCACAAACAGCTATGACGGAGGATAGTTTAACTCGACGTGTCGATGAATTTATATGTATATATCGGGGCATCGGGGGACATAAGTTCCGTCTCCCGCTGTAGTTCCTCCAGGCGTATCATCAGATATCTCATGTAGGCGTGCACGGGTAATCGAGCAGAATAACAACGAATACACTTTAAGCACTTTTTATTAAAAATTACAATGTTACAGTACTGATGGCAAACTAACAATCAGAGTTCACTCTGATTGTTAGTTCCAACGGTCCCGTTTGGAAGGTTGTCACTGCTTGATAATTCGTAATAGAATGAGCTGCTCCTTGTTCATTTTAAAAACGAAGATTCCCTTCCAAACGATTCCGCTCACGTGACATCATGACGTCACGGCATTCACCCCTACAGTATTAAAATAATAAATTGAGTGTGGGGGTCCGGGCCCCCCAGTCATGATAGCTCATAGAGCTCTTCCAGCTCAAGACCCGTGTCGGCCACTTTTTAGCTGCCGCGCGTGAGCTGCTCCGCTCCGTCAGAGGGGGGGAAAGGAGGATATCCGCTGTCCTCCTGGCCAAGATAATAATAGTATAACCTATTAATCGCAATAATCCGGTTTGCCTCCTCCCAGATTAGCTGGGAAAGAAGGGGGGGTCTGCACCCCCATCGACCACAAATTACAGAGGGTCGAGCTACCTTAGGGCACTCGCCTCTCATACAGATGAAGCTGCACTGGGCTCCCAATCTGCTAGCGTATATACTACATAAAAAAAAAAATTGAGTGTCTAGTATCATTTAGTTCGGGATCTTAGTATATATTTTAGAAGTTGTTGTTTTTTTTGTTCTTATAGCATATACACACGAATAAGCTTTACGCCGGCATCGTGTAAGCCAGAGGCACCTCCCCGATCGGCCTCATTTATCTGACACTACTATCGACATTAAAAATAATCAATTGACTTTCTTATTATTATTTAGTTACAACATTAAAATAATCAATTGAGTGTCTTATTATCGTATGAATCAATTAAGTGTCTTATTATAATCTTTTAAGTTTCGTAATCGCCGACATATTATATATATAGAATTTTTATTTATTTATAAAATTTAATGTTATTGAAAGACGTAAGAACGCGAAAACATAGCGGTGCGCATCAAGACACCGAGGTTTCATTTTTTTCTTGTCACAATGTTACCAAAAGTAAATAAGTATCGACATATTTAGAAATTTTATTAAGGTTAGTCAAATTTCGTGACGATGCGTGAATTTATTGACCATACATACGTTTTTAATATTATTGTAATTATATTAAACTTTAAATTAACGTAATAATTAAAGATATTATATATTGTTATTTGA
The DNA here is from genome assembly GCA_001625245.1 of Calycopis cecrops. NCBI lineage: Eukaryota > Metazoa > Arthropoda > Insecta > Lepidoptera > Lycaenidae > Calycopis > Calycopis cecrops. The sequence goes on from LUGF01025923.1 coordinate 55,047, forward strand.
TAAATTGTAATAATTTATAAAAATAGCAACATTGTCAAAATTTATAAATGAAATTGTCTCAATTATGAAGGTTAGATGGCGCTAGGTGAAAAATGATCCAGTTGATTTGTAGGTACTAAGAGAATTTTCCATGGGGCGGTGTCTGTGTTTCGAGAGATCACAGTTTATTGGCGACGCGTATTTATAATCCTAGGATTTATGGTCATTAATATTTATTTGCTTTTAAAAAGAACACAAATCCGACAAATAAGCATGTGCGTACATGCTCTTTTTATTGCCTATTCATCTTATTGTTTTTGATCATGAATTATGATCGAAATTGAGATGCCACAAAAGGAGGCGTCAAGATATTATCATTTTCAACAAACATTTAAAACAATCAGTGGACCAACCATTAAAATCACAGTATTTACAAAAAAAACATAAAATACATTAGCTTCTTACCATCATGTCAATAAATAATTAATAATTAACTTATAAAGACTTTAGAATAGGAACAGTACAATATGTAACAACTTAGCTTTTTGCTATAACTTATAAGACCGCCCATTGAGAAATATATTGTTTTCTCCGTATTATTTGTTTCTTATTTTTATACAAGTTGCTTTATTAGTACAATATAATATAAGGAAATATGGGAGGGTATAAATATAGCATCAAAACTTTGTGCAAATATTTTTGTGTAAACGGTACTTACATTTTACGTCCATGTTTTTTGTTTTACGTATGATCTATACGGTCGAATCATTTAATAGAGAAGCGATATTTTGTTTAGAAACGCATTCCTCTTTAGCTTCTCTCATAAAATATAATCGTCGCTGAATTCCTACTTATTATTATTACTATTATTATTATTATTATTATTTTCAATTTACTCTGTCTCGTCTCTTTATCGCTTTAGTGATTTAGGTCCGGGCATTTTTATTACTTTGGAATAAATACTTTCTTATTTTTAAAATTATTTAAGTACTCCAGTCTTTTAGTTTTTTTTTATTTTTTAAGTAAAGACATCTCAATTTCATATAGGGTCTTGGAAGTTACCAAACTGTTGTGACAGGTCAATATGGAGGTACCATATGCTGTAAAATAAATTAATTTCTGTAAAAAAATATAATATAATAGAAATTCTTTATTCAGTACTGCGAAATTACAAAATACAATTCACATAGGTTACAATTAACATTTACCAGTGCTTGTAGCTTACAGGGCACAAAATACATTTTTACACTATATAAGTTATTATTACAATAGGTTACAATTAAGTTCTCAAATTTTATTATCGTTTAAAATCTTAATTGTCGTAAGTAATCTATTACTTTATGATCTACAATAAGTACCAATATCATTTTAATGTTGCATTGGTACTCCCACAATTACAGAACGCAAATAAAGTTTCACAACGAATAAAAAATAAAAGTAAAACGCACACGCGTTAATCTGTATACATTACTTGACGCCCCGCATTAAAACTTCCCTAAAATGCGACGTCTGTATAATTGCTGGTTATTAAATAAATGTATTAAGAGGTAGATACTGCCTCTACTGTGTACCAAATTGAGCCGGCACGTTCTGGAAGATACCTCTCGCTTACATAATATGGCCTTGAAAGGGTCGGATTTGCCGTAAGGTTTCCTGTAGTTTGTGAGTAGCCAGTAGCCCGTTAGGGGTCAACCATTACCGGTGCAGATGGTCTTACGATGAGATGGAAATGTATTAGTGGGATGTTTGCATTGCTGATATACGCCGTTAAAAAGAGTTTCTGGCTGCGACGTGTGTGTTGTCTATTTTCAACAACACATGTTATCCGCACTGCAGCCAAATAAAGTCCCAAGACACTTGAGGCTAACTCAACGAAAGTTTGCCAACAAATTTAATCAAAAATATATGAGACTTATAAAACTGTATGAAGCTCGTAGTAAAAAAAAGTAAAGGGTTCGGGAGCACAACTTGTAACATCTTTGCAATAAATATGTTCTAAGTTTTCACGTTATTAGAAGTTATGGTACGGTTTTGCGCCATATTTTTCGGAAGAAATTCTCGTCCTACAATAACGTTTTTAGTGTATGTCGTAAAAGTAATTAAGTAAGTGTTTTTGTTTTGTTTTGAGAAAGTTGATAAGCCGCAGGTTCAACAAGCAGGTTCGCTGACGTGTAAAACATGTTCCTCATTTATTGCTTTTTTTATCTTGCTCTAATATTACAAAATATTTTTTTTTGAAAAAATATTATACCCAAATATATCTTTAGGAATTTATTGTAGTAAATCTAAATATGTCTGGAGTATCACGCAAATCGAGTATTTTTATTGTTTTTGGATATTGAACTGACCGTGTTGACTGAACTGTTTTGTTCAAATTAAGCATTAAAATGTAAAAAAAATTCAAGCCACAAATCGAAGCGTGGCCATTTCTTCGAAAAAAAAATGTATAAACTATTATTGACTATTGTTTCAGCCTAGCAAACACCCTGCTTCTTTTTAGAACATGAAAAAAAATATTATATTTACATTTAAATTAATCAATTTCACACGGCAGCAAACCTAAGACCCTTTAGAATAATAGTAATTGTTTGTTTGGGCTTCTAAAACGAACAATTACTATTTTTCTAAAAATTAGTACGTTTTAGACAAATCATGTACTCAGTGAAATAAAAATAGAGGTTATAGTATGAAATCGCCATTTTATTACTTAAGGGTGGTGGTAAATGATATACTCGTATGACCTTCACGGTTTTAGATTTTTGGTGAAACTTTATATTTTATATAGTCAACCGTCAACTGGACTATGATTGTAAAAAGCTATTTGACTAATATATGACTTGATAAAGAAATTAAAAATGTTTCTTTGTTTTAAAATTCATAATTTATGTAGTACAACAAACTCGAAAGTTTTTGCCGACCGACGAATAAATGTAATAAGTCTGTAGCATTCTATTAGACGAAGCTATTTCTAGAGGAAACTTTTTTTTAATGGTATAGGAGGGCAAACGAGCAGTCGGAGCAATTTCCATGACTACCGACGCCCATAACCATCCGCATAGAGTCTATACAGATGCGCTGCCCTCTTTTCTCCTCCCACCTCCATGGGCCACCGGATACTAACACACCGTACGAAACGCGACAGCACAGCTCTCGCTTTACGCCGTTGTCGTGTAAGCGAGAGGTAGCTCCCCGGCCGTGTCGGCCCAATTCGCCTGCATGCAAGCACGCACTATGGCGCTACCTCTTCCAAATTTATATTTTCGTAAATAAATTTCAGTTGTTATCTAAAACATAATGCTCAGTGCTTTTTTATTTTTAGCAAGTATTTACGAATCCTAACTTCGAAGTCGTAAAATTTAAAAAAAAGTCAAGTTAGAATGTATATTTCTGAATTATTTATAAACGAAAGATGAAACTTTGTCTTTTATATATTCTATATTACAAATGTGTATAATAGGTCTAATGTCACTGTACGCACATTGGCATACATACACATATCAAAATAAAAAAATAAAATACTATTTACTAACAGAAAAAATAAAAAAAAAAAAAAAATGATGTTAGACGATTATCATATCTACGCTATATGCACACAAAATTTCATGAGAACCGCTAGAGCCGTATCGGAGCAGTATGGTTACTAGCATTGTGACACGAGTATTGTTTTTATATATAGAGATGATATAAAACAATATACAGAAAAAACAATCTCAGTAAATCTAAATGATCCGAGGCGCTCCACTATAGCGGCCGAAGGCTCTTGCAGTTGTTTTTTGTCGATAGTGGCACGAACTTCGTGCCGAGTCCGACACACCCTTCCGGTCCACCCAGGACCGGTTGGACGGTGCATAAAAGCATTTTCCCTTCGTAATCATTTAAGAAATTTTATATCCTACTAATATTATAAAGGCGAAATTTTGTGAGTGTGTTTGTTACTCTTTCATATCTTCATCATGCTTTCATATCAGAATAACATAATAAGTTAAAATTTATAGGGATTTTTTATATTTTGGTTATAATATAACGATAACTGTCAAGTAATTCGGAAAAAAATCAGCCCCCTGAGAGCAATATTGGCGTGCGCTGCCCTAATCGTTGGAGTTACACAAAGATAATTACTGTATGATTATTTATCTTAAATAGTTCTAAATAAAAGTCCGCGACAGCATATATCTATCTTTTATGTGTAAGTCACTATGACCAAAATAGTGAAACAAACATTCAATTAAATTGGATATTTTTTAACGATGCACATTTTAGAATATTTATCGAACTCTTCTGAAAATTGATACATCTGTCACTTTACGTATTGAATGTAAATAAACTTTGTCTTTTACACTAAGTAATTTGGACAAATAGATTAAAAGTTATTATCACGATAAGATTGACTTAAACGGAATATCTAAAGCGCCTAAAATGCGCGGTGACAAATTCAATTCTCAAAGCGGTTTATTGTTTCATACAATAAGTATATATTAAATATAATATATATTTCAGTATAATATTAGATTTTGTATAATAATAACAACACCATTTTTGAAGTCCGAAATCCACGCGGGCGAAGCCGCGGGCGGAAGCTAGTATTTAATATTTTTATTATAGAAATACATATGATACATAGATAAACATCCATGATCAAGGTGGGATTCGAACCCGCGATCCCTAGCGCAACATGCTCCGCTTATCCGAGCCCTGTACGACTGCGCCAGCCTTATCGTTGAAAGATTATATGTATGTTTATAATTTTTCCAAACGAAAGTGTATTTTATTTAATTAAATAGATTCGGTAGTGTATAGTGCCTTTTGGTCAGAATAACATAAAATAGTTTTTATCCCGAAAATATCCACCTACGTTACGACAGGGGGTAAAACTGCGGTAAAACGCATGTTATACATGGCTGTAAATTGATTTTGAATTAACAGAACTTTACAGCGCCAGCTGCTCAACTCATCCGTCGGCTTAAAAACTTGGTGTAATGTTCATGAGCAAAATCTTAAGGGATTACGGCACTCGTCTTTATAAAAACACGAGCTGTGCCCCGCGGTTTCAACAGCGAAATCCATAAAAACTTCAACACCCTATTTCACCCCCTTAGGGGTTGAATTTCTAAAAATCCTTTCTCAGCGGATACCTACGTTGTAACATCTACCTGGATGCCAAATTTCAGCTTGATCCGTCCAGTGGTTTGGGCTGTGCGTTGATAGCTGGCTATGTCACGTTTGAGTTTTATATATATTATAGATTTATAATAATAATAATAGCTTTAAATTGTTTTAAGCTTTCACGATTTGTATTCATATTTATATACTGTAAACGGTGATATACTGTTATATATTGAAACTCGTGACCATGGCCGTAGCATTACGGCCGAAACGTCGAGAGTCGAGATAAATACTTCGATTTTATAACGCGATTAAGTCCCGTTTACAGTATATAAATAATAGCTTTATTTGCAAAAAACACACTGAGCCATGTAACATACGAATTAAGTAAATGACATTTTGACATTGATAAGAAAAATTAAAATAATAACAAATAGGCGAGACAATTTCGGTCACAATGTGTTTCATAAAAGGGTTCCACCCTTCACCCAGTCAACTAAAGTCAGGACCTGACACTCGATTTCTAGACCACCTTTAGTTTTTCTCTCCTTACGGTAACGTTAATTATTTTTGATGTATATATTATATGCAAAAAAGTTACTTTAATGTTGTAATACATAAAAGGTTAATATAAAATAATAATGTATTAAATAAATAACAAATTACTTACCATATAGGTTTTTTTAATAATTGATTCATGACTACCGACACAAACATCCGCATAGAGGCTAACACAGATGCGCTGCCCTCCTTTCTCCTCTCACCTCCATGGACCATGATGGTCATGAATAAATAACAGATGATTTTTATGTATATTATGTACATATATACATATATATATATATACCTCTTACTAATTAGATGCATTACATGAATATCCGTTTATGGTTGGTTTATGTAAGTTTCTAAATTATAGTGTACAAGCTACCAACATCTATCAACATTTTGTCTATTGGCTTAAATACACTGATTGGCGTGACTATAGCGAGTAATTTAAAAACTTGTGCGGGAGTAATAGAAGGGCGTAGATATGATTATAAAATTTAGTACTTATGGAAGGGTATTGATAATAATGACTCGTCATTGCATTTTTGCTGTGGCCATAATATGTCTAATAAACCTTTCTATATTACATTGTATTGTTTGTTTATATATAAAATAACAACTCACTTAAATGGACGATTTGACGCGTATTTTTATTTTACTGCTCCAATAAATTCTACGAGCGTTTTATAGCCTCACTTATTTTATTACACAATCAAATTATACTTAGTCACTTTTATTACTTGTTAAGCCTCTTCGTATCTTTTGTTTTGTCCCAAAAACACATAACGCCGTAATTGATCCAATGTGGTTGTTCAGTTCTGACCCTGGACTTGTAGCGCAGTGGAAGGAATGTTATACACAGGGCTCAAATCAGAATGAACCTGTCTGCGATTACGCAGAACTAAATTAAATCTTAAAATTAATGCAATTACCTTGCGTATCTGGAGACCGGCTTAATATATCACATTACTACATAAAACCTATGGCCATAAATTTCACACATGCAATGAGATATACTTAGCTTCCCGTAAAACCCCAATCTGCCGAGATGAATCTGCAGCAAGCTTCCGCAACAGGGTTTTCAATTGTCCAATGATTCACATTACAACACACATAGGTTCATTTAGTTAGTCAATTAATTTACACTCACGATAATATCAAAAGGGGAACCAACACTTAACTTAACTTAGCAATCATAAACTCAAGTCTCAAATTATGTACGCGGCCAATCTCAGTGGCATCAAACAAGGCGTAACAAAAAAATAACAATTACAACGATCTCTCAAAAGATTCAACAACCATCAAAATAATATGAAAATATGGCGTCACTACTACTACACCGGTATTACATATTGATTACATTAATTACGCGGAACACGCCTAGATGCAGCCATATGGTTCAGTACAGTGGTCCTATTCGAGGCACATTACATAAAGGAAGCGCCATGTTGCATTCCTTTAAATTAATTTGGGCCGGCGCATTCGGTGTAGTACTTCTCATGCATGATGTTGGCGTGAAATTACATGACTTTTATTTGTCGTTGGTTTTTGTTCGGTTTTTGAGAGCTCCAGTAAGCTCAATTATTATTGAAGGAAAATTAGTAAAATGTGGACAATTCTTTCTGTGAAACAATTCTGTGAAACAATTCAATAATAATGATAAATAAATAAAAGTCTATTGCACACACCAATAAAAATTTTACATATCTATACATATTATAATAAACCTGTAGAAGGGTCAATTCTGTATATTGAAAATATTGAAAAAATTAATAACAGGGGGTGTTACTGGATCGATACCAAACCCAAATATGCGATTAAAATTTTTTGTCTCTCTGTCTGTATGTTGAGGCATCACGTGAAAACTAACAGTTCGATTTCTATGAAACTTGGTATGATTATACCCTATAAACCTGGGCATAAAATGGGATACTTTTTATCCTGGAAAAATACGTAGAAAAAAAATAAATCCATCCACGCGAAGACCGACATCCGCGCGGACGGAGTCGCCGGCGGAAGCTTGTTAAAACTATAATTTTCAGGACAAGTACAATTATCGACCTTATATTACAGGAAACCATAATTAAGATAAATTTCTTGGAGATTATCAGGTGCTTAATATTATTAGACATTTAGTACAATATTAAAAAAATACAACAGAATAATATAAATAAAATAAATATCACTGATATAAGTGGACATTGGACAAATGGAACAAGACAAATGACAATTAACTTCAAGAAAAAGATGCAGGGGAAAGGATGAAGATAAGAAAAGTAAAATCGAAAAAAAGCAATGAAAGCGAAAAATAACCGCGAAATAAAATTTAACATTATAATTTTAATGTTGGAGCTTGCCAAAGCATTCCAGAACTTAATCGTTTCGATCGAGAATTTCTCTAAATTCATACACATGATCATACTTTTGAAGACCAAAAATGAAGCTAATGCAGATGTTTTGAATACGCAGAAGTTTCCATAACTGCTGTTCTGTTAAATTATAATAGCACAAATCAGCATAATCTATAATAGGGAGAAGTAAAGTCTGTGCAAGTGTAACCCTGGTTGATATTTGTAAGAAATATCTTTAACGCCTTAAAGAGGCAGTTGCACAATATATACCTTCATACACACACTATTTATTTGATGTGACTAAGACAAAGTACATGTTATTCCTAAATTTTTAAGTTTGTCACTATATTTTATGTGTACACCATCTAATATAATAGGAGAAATAATTTCTAAATTGATTCTTCTTAAAAGACTTACCAATATTATCCAAAAAAAGTATTAATAATTGATGGTGCGGTGCCAACCTAGGACTGTTATTTTAGTGTCATACCTCAGAAAGGGTCTCCCCTTCCTGAATTTATGAGGAATGACATAATCAATTAAAAAATATACTAATACTTTGTAATTTTTTCCTCTAGAATCCTAAGCTGCGCATCCTAGTATTCTAAGGTAAGAACCTGATAAGTGCGTTTGAATCACCTGAAATTTTATACCAAACGATTAAAGAAAACAAAATGATGTCTTAAGAAATAAATACTTCATATTGAGAAGCTTTGTAACTATATCCTGCGACAAATGCGAATTTATGTTCCATTTTATTTTAAAATGTCGTAGCGGTATTAAAACCTCTTTGAAAATGTGAGACTCCGCTCACAAAAGAGACTAACCTAACCTAACCTAATGTATGTGTGTGATTTAAGCCGATTATCTTTGCGCCCATTACCGACTTTAAGCTTTGTTTGAGTAAAAATTGATACTTGGATCATATCTAGATCCAAATTGAATATTACAAAAATTTTAATAAAACACTACAAATAAGGACTCTCTTACTGCAGATCATAATAACTACGCAGATAGTATACACTCCGTTGCAGCCGACTTGGGCAAGGACGACCCGGTAAATTACCGATTATTATACGCTACTTATTTGTACTGTCTGAATAACAAGATTGGGTAAATATCCAGTGTCCATAAAGCCCGATTTACATTTCAATAAGTACAGTAAGTAGCCAGTTAAGTTGCATCATCGGCAAATTGAGTAGTTACTGTCATGTGAACGGTAAAAGCGAGTTAAATTATAAGTTGTCAATTAAGTTGATTTAAGATTTAAGGTCTATAACCTGGATTCTATTTTTCGGCGAGTTAGGTGCGATGACGTCCCCTTCCACACACCACCAACTAAACTGTTTACCGGGTTTAGTACAGTGCTAAAGTTTGTGGATTTACTATTTCATTTTCAACGTGTTCTAAACGAATTGATACAAAAATTTCTCTTAATGCAGCACGTAAATTGGTATTCAATAATTCTTCGTCCATTTTCTGAGTTATACTGACTGGTAGAAGAAAATTAGCTGACGACGCGACTAGTACTATTCTCGCAATGACAACTTATGACTACTAAACTCACCTACATTTGGATGCCACTTAATACTGAACTGGTTGATTTCTTAACTCGCTACTGTACTTATTGAAATGTAAATCGGGCTCTAGATTAGGTAGTTAAGCGAGTTAATTTATGATGATAATATTATAATATAATACCATTGCAGATGCAATTGGTACTGAATCGGGCCGACAGGAATATCACTCACACAACACTGCCACAAATTGACAGCTTTGCCGCCGCGTTTCGGGTGGTATACCTATGATAATGGGCCCCTATACTCTGTCGCTCTTTTGCCCCATATCTGTAAAAAGTCCGTGACCGCGGCGAGTAGTATTTAGAGACAGAAGCACAACAAAGTATCCCTATAAGGGTCCCTTTTTCTTTTTCAGGTACACGAACCCTTAAAACAAAGTTTTACTTTTTCTTATTTATTTTCTTAACTCAATAATAATGCGAAGGTTTATAACTCAACTACAAAAGAGGAGTGAGGCAAAGCCTTTCTAAGTTCCGCGTCAACAAATACTTACTCAAGCCTGCTCTCAGGGATGGAATTTAAGTTCCTCAACATGTAGTTGGATAAGTTATATACCCAAGCCAACTTGCGTTAAATTTTTTTACTTAATGTACATTTAAATATAGGCGTTGTTATGAAATGTCATTGATATTGTTCATTATTCATAGTATATTCTCTCTATTATTTATTATGTTGTTGTTAAGTGATTTATTTATTTACTAGCTGGAGCCTGTGACTTCGTTCGCGTAGCGTAGTAGTATTGTAATCAAAGTGATTTGGAATTTTTTGCTTGCAGTGAGCCGAAATTTCGATTTTCCGTAAAATGAGCAATTTCACCGCAGTAAAAAGTAATTTTGATGTTGACCAGATTAATAAATATACACCACAAAAAAAATCATTTGAATCCGTCCTGTAGTTTCGAAGATTAGCCCGGACAGACATCCAAAAAAAATTAAAAAACATTGAAAAGTGTTCTAATACTATTTTAACATAATTTCCAAATTAGTTTATCGTAAATATATTTAACGCGCCCAGCGATTTCACTCGTCTAAATTTTAATCCTGTAGAAAATAGAAAGTTATTCCATGGTATCACATAGGAATATATTTTCAGGATGAAAACTATGCTGTGTTAATGCAACTTACTCTTTATGTGCGTGCAAAATTTCATGAAAATCAGTTCACCAGTTTTTGCGTGAAAGAGTAACAAACAAATAAACAAAGAAATATGCAAACTTTCGCATTTATAATATTACCCAACTGAAAAGTAACAACAGCGTAACGTTTTAATGCTGATAAGGCTAGGTCAGATCAGGTCATTAATGATAATGTTACTATTTAAAAAGAAATTAAAATTCGAAACTGATTTTGGACTTTTTACAGGTACATGAAATAGCAATCTTACAATTTGTAAATATAACAAATAATACCTATATATCGTTTATAGCCGATTCTCCGAATTTTCAGAATACTCAAAAACCAGCTAGTGGTCGAGACGATTCAATAAAGATTGAACAATAACAGCAGCCCTATCGAAATTGTCTTATAAAAGTAAAAATTGTGAAGAATTTGTTATTCAACTCAGAACTCTGACCTTAAAGGCGATGAAAAAAATTTGAATGAAGGCATTGAAGTTTCTAATAAAGAAATTTTTTGCGAAAAAATTGGTATTTTAATTTCTGTATAGGACTATTTTCTTTTTTAATTTGATCAAAATGGTTATTTTAAATTGAAGTGACAGCCGAATATGATAAGCTATAGACGTTGGTCACTTCGAATTAATAGCTTCGATTTTGTGTAACCAACAATACGTGTATAAAATTGCTATTTGCTTTTTATTATTAAGCGGGGAAAGCGGTTATGCGCCGTCATCGGCCGTATTATTATTATTATTATTATGTGGGTACTTTTAGTCCAGTGATCCAGTGAAAAAATGCAATTTACTCGATTCTTAATCATCGGGGCACCTTGATGGCTAGTCAGGACAACACACACAAATCCTTACTACTTGTAAAAGAACTATGCCCAAATAACAAAAAGAAATACATATCTAATATAAAAAGAATGATGGAGAGTCGTAAGCCCCTTCAAGGAGAATTATTTATGGGTGAGTGAATCCTAAGAAGTTTTAGTTGTATATCAGCCCGCATGGCTCATTTTGTTAAATTACATGCCAACTATAACTTTGTCCGAACTAATAATACAGTGACAACATGTGGCATATAATACGTCTTCAATCACATATGTCGGTTTTGCTTTACATAATTTATACGATAATACCAGTATCTATTCTAATATTATGAACAAGTAAAGTAAGTTCTGAGTTTTATGTTAAAGTAATAATTATTCGTAAACACTACACACACACATCCGACGATTGAAATCCAGAAGTAAATTAGACTATGTACATTTTTTTTATTTTATTTAATATCACGTCCCCGGTCCCATGGGATAGGAGTTTGCGTTTCATCCACGCAAACTCCTATCCCTTGGGACCATTTATTTTTTAGGGATTTAACGCCAATGAAGTACACTAGGATGTTATGTATACTTTTTATTTATTTGCATAGTATTAGGGGTAAAACGAGTAGTCGAACCACTTTCAAGACTACCGACCGTCGCCCGCATAGAGTTTATACAAATGCGTTGCCATTTTTCCTCCTTCACACCGCACGACACTCAGCAGAACATCCGTTCCTTTACGCCCATATCGTGTAAGTCAGAGGTCGTGTCAGCCCAATTCGACTACATGCATGCCTGCAACGTGGCACTACAAGATAACTATTAATTTTTTGGGTAAAAGTACGTTTAATGCATACATTTCAGATTTTAATTCGAACTAAATCTGTTTTTGGGAATGCGTAACGTATTTTTTGTGTCTAGCTCAAATGATTTTCATTTTAAAAAGAAAAATAGACTTATTGTGACTTACTTATTTGAAAGTCAAAATGTTCGTGATTTTTGTTCATGTTTCAATGCAAACGTCTCGAAACTTATGCAAATTCTAATATTTTCTGTTTTTATATCATAAAATTGTACTTTACGAAAGTTTAACAAAAATTGAATTTTATTTATTTAACTGTTGTTATTGTAACTTAACTGTTTAATAGAAAATAAAAAGTTTTGAAAATATTTAAAATTGACGGTAATGATGAATTTTAAGAGCGTGTTAAAGTGAAGAGTGCAGAGTGGGTATTTACTGGACCAGCTTGGTAAATCTACGGCCGCATCGTCATCACTATTTTATATCGGCTGAGATTGCGGTCAAACGCAGCTCTTATCAAATAAAAAAAATTGTCATTCAGTAATTCTAATAATGATAATAATAATAATAATAATTATATTAAATTAATAATAACATTAATAAATTTTTTACGAAATATAATGATTCACTGGAAAAGTACACTTCACTTAAATTGCTCAAACCAAAACATTACCACAAGACAGATAGCCATCAGAAAAGGAATATACCAAGGTGATTCCCTAAGTCCCTTATGGTTTTGCCTCGTCCTGAACCCCCTGTCTTATCGATTGCGTAGTAAGCGAGCTGGATACCGACTGAAACAAGACAACACTGAAGAAACGATCTCACACCTCATATACATGGACGATATTAAACTATATGCCAGAAGCGAAACCGAGATGAGATCCCTAATTAAAACTGCAACAGAATTTAGCCGGGATATAAAAATGGAATTTGGACTTGATAAATGCAAAATTGTTCACATAATTAAAGGAAAAATTCAACTTGGAGACTATGGAATAAATGAAACTGAAATAATCAGAGCATTAGAGTCAACCGATCTATACAAATACCTAGGGTTCCAACAATTAAAAGGACTAAACCACACATCTATTAAGAACACACTGACCGAATATAAGAAAAGAGTTAATGCAATATGTAAAACCCACCTTTCAGGAAAACATCTAATAAAAGCCATTAACACGTTCGCCATCCCTGTATTATCGTATTCATTTGGAGTCATAAAATGGTCCACCACTGGCATACAACAATTAGAACGAAGCACACGGGTTACACTCTCTAGACACAACAAATTACATCCTAAATCTGCAATTGAAAGGCTGACTATCAATAGAATGAACGGAGGTAGAGGACTAATAGATATGTATCACTTATGGAAGAAACAGATTTATAATTTAAAGTCTTTCTTTGTACATAAAGCTCAAACAAGTAATATACATAAGGCTATAACACAGAACGACAACGGATACACCCCACTCAACCTTATTGACAACCAACTTCCAGAGAACCCAAGAAACATAGACCCACAGATAAAGAAAACTGAAGACTGGAAGAAGAAAACATTACACGGAAGACACCCTCATGACCTACAACAACCCCACATAGATACTAATGCCTCGAACATTTGGTTAAAAACCGGAGAGCTTTTTCCAGAAACAGAAGGCTTTATAATAGCAATACAGGACCAAGTTATCAAAACTAAAAACTACAGAAAATTTATAATCAAGGACCCAACAGTTACAAACGATAAATGTCGCAGATGCCACACGCAACCTGAAACCATCCAACACATAACCGGAGCATGCACAAGCCTCACACAGACTGACTATACTCACAGACACAACCAACTAGCAAACATCATACATCAAAAACTAGCACTTAAACATGAACTCATGCAAGAAACAGACATACCATACTACAAATACTCACCACAAACAATCCTGGAAAACAAATCACACAAACTCTACTACGACCGCGCTATACTCACTGATACAACAATACACCACAATAGACCGGATATTACTTTACAAGACAAAATAAACAAAGTCACTTATCTCATAGATATTGCAGTCCCTAACACCCATAACATACAAAAAACAATAACCGAAAAAATAAATAAATACGCTGACCTTAGAGAAGAAATAATTAGAATTTGGAAACAAAATAAAGTTTATGTGATCCCCATAGTGATAACTACAACCGGGGTCGTCCCTAAAGCCATCCACCAAAGTATGTATACAATAGACTTACACAATAAAATAATACATATTCTACAAAAAGCCGCGATACTGAACACATGCAGAATAGTGAGGAAGTTCATGCAATTACCTGAAAGCGACCATCCCACCACCACACACTAGTAGGTACCTACTGCATCTACTTGGCTATGGCCCGTAGATGCAGAAAGCAACCAGCATTATGCTGAGCAATGAAAAATTTAAAATATAATAATAATATCTGTGAACTTATAACACTACATTAGTCTAGCCCCGTGCTAAGTACCGTAATGACTTACGTGTTACGGGTGCTAGACAACGGAATATATTTAATATGTTTTATAAATTTAAGATATTTTATATATTTATTTTTATTATAGAAATACAAATAATACATAGATAAACATCCATGACCAAGGCGGGATTCAAAACCGCGATCCCTGGCGCAACATGCTCCGCTTATTCGAGCTCTGTACCACTGCGCCAGCCTGGTCGTCAAATGATTATATGCGTACAAATATAGGAGTCTCTTTTTTTAGTAAGTAGGTACATACTAATAAACAAAATTGGGATTCCATGAATTTATGTGCATGCCAACAACAGGTAAAATATACAAATCAGGTGAACCGAAAAAAGTTAATCTGTGTAATATTTAGAGCTATTTATCAACAAGATAGTTGTCAAATAACAGTAACTCATGAAACCGCGATTAATATAGCAAAGTAAAACAAAAGCAATAAAACTAGTCTTGATGTAGGTAATTATTTTAAAGCACCGATACATTAGATTCAATAATTCTCTCACGATCCCCTAGGGAGCATTCACCTAAGTAATGACTTGGAATAAGAGATGTCTCACGTTATCGATTCACTTCAAGGTACCAAAATTAATTATTGTGTTATAGTAAAATGACGAAAGCCGCGACCAGTCATAGTACTATGACGCTACCGATTTTTCAATCAATGAATTTTTCATGTTTTGTGAAATATAGAAGGTGCAAGAGATACTTTCTCAGTCATACCATCCCGATTCGGCTATACAGTATGAGTCATAACTCCAGCAGCCATTTTACAAATCCATCGCTTCATAACGAGTTGCACATACGATATTTTTCTATGAGCAAAAATGTCCACTCACACATAACCACAATATAATTATATCGTATCCCTTCATAACTGTTTAGTAAGAAAGAGAGCGATATATAGGTAATTCGCCTAGCAAATGTTACAATCGCATCCTTTCTTTTATTTTTAGTGACAAAGAGTTCGATAAAAGAGGGTATGAGATGTCTAGATGAATTATCGATTTTTCAAAATGCATGCAAATATTAGTATTGATGTCCGGGCAAATTTTATCGCATTGCATACAAATGAGCTAAATATAGCATAGTAAAACAGTTAATCTCTGTTTTTATTAATTTTTAATGTTTTTATAGTTATTAATCTTTATTAAAAAAATTTGACAAGCATAAAAATTGTTTATTTAATATATGTTAATTAGTAAGATAAAATTTTAGTGTTACTTCCAAAGAATTTGTGATTATATTATTAACTAGCAGTGCCCCGTGGTTTCACTCGCGTTTAATTTCGAAGAAATCCATATACTTCAACGCCCTATTTCAACCCCTTAGGGGTTTAATTTCTAAAAATCCTTTGTTAGCGGATGCCTACGTCGTAACATCTACCTGGATGCCAGCTTGATCCGTCCAGTAGTTTGGGCTGTGCGTTGATAGCTGGCTATGTCACGTTTGAGTTTTATATATATATAGATGATAGTATTTTGTAATAAACGTTGACACAATGTTTATTTTTTTTACTGATATCTTAACTAAATATATTATAAATACTTAGAAACATTTTTTGTAAAAGAATATCAAGAAACAAAAGATTTTGTAAGTTAAATATCTTGAAATAATAGTTAACATTATATATAATAGTGCCATTTTGGCCAAATCTCCTTCCAAATATCAATATAATTGACAGAAAGACGCAAAACCTTTTAGCTAATTAGTCATTAAGAGCACAATATATTATATGGGATTACATCGAGTTGGGACCGTTACTGAAAAGGTTAATTGTGTATAAAAGACTTGCTCGTCGGACAAGTGATAGTCTCGGTTTCCACTAATAAGCTGTGGAATAGTTAAAAGCAAGGATCTCAAGGGATTAATTAAACCTGGAAGGTGCCTAATAGTTTTACAATTCGACATCTCAGCTCCCCATTAGCGTTAATGGAAGGTAAAGAATTAAATATTTTAAAACTCTTTAATTATAACGGACTAATTTTCGCGTGTGTTCTTTTACGTCTATAACATTTTTAATTAACAGACTAAGAAAATTGTAGATTTAAAAAGAAAAATAGTATCCCGACTTTATAAAAATTTGATAATGAATACCCATCCAAATATATTATATTACGATATACGAGTCACTGGCTGGCAGGCAGCTTCAGCTTGGCAAATTAGTTCCAGCACATCAATTTCTGATGTCGTAGTGACTTAGTGAGACTTGAGTTCTGAAGAGTCACCAGAAGCGCACGCCCTATATGCCACTGTTAATTCTTAGTTTTTCGTGATAATTAATTTTCCTTTTATTTTTTTTTTTTGGTAACGCAGGGGATTTTTTTTATGTACGCTACCCAGGAGCCAGGGTAGCTCAACCGGGTACAGTGTCAGGCTAGGCAATTGGGGATTGTCCGTACTAACTAAGTCCCTGCCCGGGTGCCTTCAGCCGCTATAATTGGGAGGCCCCGGAACTACAAGCAACAGGATCCCTTCAGCGACAGGCTAGCCTCGGTGAAAAGGCGAGACTTCCCGCCTTGGGGATTGTCCGGCTGCCTTTAAACCGTCCCTACTCTAACGTTGGAACCATGCAATGGGGTCAGGTTCCCATCCTGAACCTTGGTCTAATGCTCCAACGGAGCACGCCACGATGGTCGTCCTAATTCACGCCGCCATCTGCTGGTAAGGGACATAAGGGACGGGTGTAGGACCTCCCAGCTGAGCTGCTCTTAGTCTGGCCTGTCCGGAATGGGTAGCCATGTCCGGCATTACCTTGGGGATCATAGAGGCATGCAAGCCCCCCACCACGACAAATGGCAGCAGCGGGGAGGACTTGTGACGCCTCCCTAACTGGGGCTAGGGATGGGGATGAGATCCTGAACTTATTGCACTGTCCAGACATCGGTACAGGTAGTCGGATCATCATATATAATTGTATTCCCCTACGTTGACAGAAAAAAGGGTCAGCCTTTCTTTTTAAGGAATCTCCTTATGATGAACTGGAGAGTCACTGACATGCCCTGTTGCAAACAGATCCAGGGTACTTAAAATTAGGCAGCTGATGACATTGACATATGTGGGGTTTTAGTTGGCATTACGCAATACGCAAGTCCCGCACACCCATCGGATACCCACCCTGGGTCGATTGCAGTGCATTAATGCATTTTCCTGCGAAAAAAAATGCTCTATGTGCTGTAGTATATCGATTTTTCTGTAACAAAAATAATTGATAATTAAATAGAATTAATAAAATAAATAACTATTCATATAAACATAGAGGAAAAATTATGATATTTCTCGAAATAAATGTGATTGCGACAGTAGGTAAATAAAAAAACAATAGGCACATATAAAAACTAATTTTAGTAGATTTCTATGTTCGATGTTGAGATAAACGAATAAACAGATTTGAAGAACAGATGAATTTTGGTCTTGAATTGAAATTATTTGAAGTTGTGTCTTTGGCTGGTCAGAGAAGCATCAAAATCTATGTTCATTATTCAATGAATTATTATAATCATAAATAACACAAATAAATTTTCGATCCGAAAAAATGGGATGAATAAAATGAAATGGATGAAATGAAAATGAAAATGAAA
Source organism: Calycopis cecrops (assembly GCA_001625245.1). Taxonomy (NCBI): domain Eukaryota; kingdom Metazoa; phylum Arthropoda; class Insecta; order Lepidoptera; family Lycaenidae; genus Calycopis; species Calycopis cecrops. The sequence continues at coordinate 73,443 of LUGF01025923.1, forward strand.
AAAAAATGAATCTATGGGCGTCGGTAGTCATGAAAATGCCTCCGACTGCTCGTTTGCCCACCCCATACCAAAAAAAACAAATAAAAATATTTTACGTGCAATGGAAGCTAATCAAGCTTAAGAGGTTACATTATAATATACAACACACAATAAATATGTGTCGAGAATAAAATTACTACTAAAAAAAGAATGTTCAGACATCATCAGTTCATTCCGAAAACACCAATACGGCTGAAATGTCACAAATATGTAAAGTGTTTTTTTTAAGATGATTAGCTCCAACCTACTTAGTGATACGAAATATTTATATGTAAAACTATATAAATGGACCAAAATATAAAAAAAATTAGAAAGGAATGTAATGAACAATTTTTAGGAGAATTTAATTAAAAACCTTCTACAATAAAACTGTTGAAATAACAAAGTCTTCGGGTACAGTATAACGCAAATGACTCGACATGGGTTAAGCCGCAAATATAAACCAATGTTATGTACCTACAAATTTCATGTGATTAAATATTTGTTTATATTCGACGGTCATAAATCAAAGGAGTCTGCTATTGGCAAGTCTCAAGGTCTCAAGGGCTCGGCCGCAAGGAATCAATCCTTACGATTAGAAGTTACTGTCTAAGAGATATTAAACTCTTTTCTTTTTTTGATTTACCAAATTGGAACTAAAGTTTAATTTTCGTTTAATTAAAATTAAAATAATTTTCGTAAATTCCGGTGGATTAAGAGATTGACTCAAAAAGGAGAACTTTACTTTAAGCTTTTATTAAATTTCACCTACCTTTTTTTTTGCTACCGCAAGGGAATGCCTTTATACGCGCTACACAGGAGCCAGGTGGGTCATCTTCTGGGGAAGTTTGACCTACCTATCCCAATGTTTGTCTATAATTTAAAGTTGGAAGTTAAATTTGATCAATTCCCAGTTATATATTGAGCATTCATTAGTAAATCTGATGACAATGCAAAATTACTACGACGAGGAGTTCTGGTGATTGAGACAGAAGCCATAGACACGTAAACAAATCCTGCAGGTTATATTAATTGATCCAGTTTCTTGCTACATAATTGAGTTAAAATTTTGCACGTATTTTAGTGCAAAATTGTATTTTTTTACAAAGTTTACAACAGTAATAATATTACTATTTCTTCATTCATAGTCGTTTCCTATTTTTTGTGCATTCTCCACATTTGCTTTTATCTTCATACAAACACGCTAGTTTGACAGTAGACACAATCATAGCATCCGATCAATCTGAACGGATTCCGTGCTTTGGTACCTACATTCTTTCACATTCATTCGCATTGTATATCTGAATATGAGAGAGAGAGGTCATTTGCATATTAGGTATACATGTCATCATTTCATGTAATTTGAAGTTCTAGTGTATCTTCTTTTTTGAAGAGAAAAGTGGTTAAACACAACATAGTACAAAACAAAGTCGCTTTCCGCCGTCTGTATATCTGTCTGATTAGATCTTTAAAATATGCAACAGATTTCGATGAGTTTTTTTAATAAATATAGTTATTCAAGGGGAAGGTTTATATGTATAATAACTTCATTTTTGAAGTCCAAAATCCACACGGGAGAAGCTGTGGGCGAAAGTTAGTAATTAATAAACAAAGATTATATCTAAATAGGACCCAATCATATTAGGTATACTAAATATTTCTGTGACTGAGTTAATAAAGGTCGTCGGTCGGTTTATATAATAAATATGTTTATGTACGCCAGCGAAATTATTACGTATATTTAGTGGTTTTTAACCTATAAAACTTTTTGAAATGAAATTGATAGTTGTTATATTGATATATTGACAGTTGTTGTTAATAGCATAGCAATTAACGGCTAAAGCACTTAAATGCGATCATAACATTTTTTATGTACAGCTATTGTCCCATAACCACTTGGACAAAAATCGATTAGGCTATTAATGTAATATTTGTCTGACGATGTTCTATTCATACTTATAAGCATCAATACGATGATATTACAGTTTTAAATCTAATAACGTCAAGGAGAAATATCAAAACCATTCTAGTGAGTAAGATATGAAAAATCATACAAAATTATCACTGCTATATGCCGATATTCTTAATTTCCAATATTACATATTATCAGCTACTTAATTATTTTTACATGTGATTTAGATGTTTGTCATGATTTGAATAGGGTATCATAGCTTATTCGTAATTGCTTATAAGATAATATGATTTTTTTTTAATTATCTATACTATTAACTACATAGTACAACTTTGAGATCCCACCAAAAGTCCTTTCTAAAACTGATAAAAACCTTTCAAATGAGTCATCTAACTCCTCCATGCCTCTTTAATTACTGAAGTAAAACTTAATTTTCCATGAGTTTTAACTGTGAAGGTTGCACATTTACCTCACTAGTGAGCGTATTCTAACTTTAATTTCACATTGTTTGTGTTACTTAATCTCCTAACGAAGCTTTCATGATGGAAAACTTTAAGTAAGTACATTGTATAATTTCATACTTGTACAATCTAAAAAGTTTCTGAAAGTTTCTTGGAATTGGAGCAGCACAACAGGGGAAGTAACCGTCCTTCATATAACACCGCCCTTAATTTAAAAGCTCTGCTGTCGATTTTTATGCCGTTTATAAATAGCTGGTGGCCTGTTGGAGGGGAGGAAGAGAAGGGCAACGCATCTGCGTAACAATCATGCGGGTGTCCATGGGCGTTGGTGGTCATAAAAGGGCTTCGACAGCTCATTTGTCCCCATATTCTATAATAGAAACTACAATATTATTTAATATAGACGTGAAAATGTTTGGTCGACAGAAATTAAATCTGCGTGTTTGTATACATAATGAAAAAAGTATTTAACTTTTCTTGCGTTTTTATAGTCTATTTGAAATAGGTCGGTGTTCTGAACCACATGTGATGCCATCTTGGCGTGTTCAGCACAATTAATGTAATACCGGTGTGGGCCGCCAGAGGCGGTTCGGTCGCTGTTTTACCGGCCGCGCTAGCGACGCGTGAGTTTTGTAGGTTAGCGGCCATATTGGTGCATCTCTTGAGAGATCGATCGCGTAGTTAATTGTTTACGCCTTTTTGCTTTTCGATTATTGTTTGATGCCGCTGAGATCGGACGCCTTATATCGAATTTAAGATTTGAGTTGTGATCCATAATATAATTTACGTATTGTTTTCCCTGTTAATATTATCGGGAGTGTAAATTAATTGTTTGGACTAATATTTGAACTTGCGAATAATTGTGTTTGTGTATAAGTTGAATACAAAGACCTTGAACCCCTGTTGCGGAAGCTTGCTGCAGATTCATCTGTCGGCGGATTGCGGCTCCACGGAAAGCTAAGTATATCTCATTGCATGAGTGAAATTTATGGCCATGGGTTTTATGTAGTAATGTGATATATTAAGCCGGTCTCCAGATACGCAAGGTAATTGCATTAATTTTAAGATTTAATTTAGCTCTGCGTAATCGCAGACAAAGTTCATTCTGCTTTGAGCCCTGTGTATAACATACCACCTTCCACTGCGCAATAAATCCAGGGTTAGAACTGAACAGTCGGTATGCTGAAAAACTCCTTAATTTTTTTTATGTAGTATGAAAAGGCAAGAGTTCCTGTGAGTCATGAAGACTTTCTCCCACAACTGGTCAAATGTACAAGAAATACTACGCTGTCCCTTGCATGTTTTCATATTATATTTCTTTTTAAAGTAGTCCATATACACGAGGTATTCCCGTGATCGATTACGAGTACATATCCAACTGTGGACTGGTTTTTAAAATACTTTTTACATTTAATTTCTTTTACAACACAGACATCCACACTCATCCACACTGCCAATGGATAATTAGTTATGTTCCCTTTCTTTTTCTATCACCCCGAC
>LUGF01025923.1:112395-129818 GCA_001625245.1 Calycopis cecrops
AAAAAAAAAAAAAAAAAAAAATACACTTAGGTCAGCATCATCAGTGACGTCAGCACTCAAGTTCGACTATGTACAGCCCGAACGACGATGTCGTTCGCGGGAAGAGGGACTTCTCGGGCCCTCTCGCCATGATAATAATTGTTAAATTAGCTATTACATTGGCTATTATCTTAAGTCGTGATACGATTCACCTATCTGCGGCAGATAAGGGGTTGGTTTCCCTTTCGATCCCAAATCTAGTATCGTCGCCCGATGTATGAGCACTTGTGTGAAAAAATTCAATTGAATCCATACAGTAGCTCTTGGCTGGTGAGTGATGCCTTTTAAAATATGGAGAGCATTTATAATCATTTTGAAAATATTTAATAAGGATAAAGAAGGGAAAAATGTTATTTAAGCAGGAAAGAAAGAAAAAAAAGCAATAAAAATATTTCATAAGCTTAGAGTCATGCTACTTACATAAAGATAGCGAAAGGTGTTGGCCGATTCAAAATTTAATGTTTGATATTTAATCAATATAATACAAATATTTATAATATTTATACATTAAACGAAAATTGTATAATATTTATTTAAAAAACTAAATTGCGAATAAAATACGTCTTTAATTTTGTGCACAGTTTCCTTTGCACAAAGCTACCACAAGAAATCTCTCAGTGTCTGATAATAGCTTTTAGCTTTGTAAATGTGAAACCGAATTCCGATACATATCTGGATCCAACTAAACCAATACAGACAATTAATAATTGGAACGTATTTACAATCTTGAGCATTTTCGGTTAAGTTAAAAAATAAAGTAATAGTAGTAAATAATAGTGTAGTAATAGCAGGATACTATGTACATTAAACCAGGAGTTAAATTTTAAATCGTATGGCGAGAGCTGCATCGGACTCTGACGAGAAAATGTTGTAGTGAACTTATAAAACTAACATCTACTAATCTCAAAATAAAAATGAGGACCCTGTGTAAAGTATAACTATTTTAGTAATAATATATTAATAATTCGATCGATTCGATCATAAGTAATATTAAAAAAAATTGTAGTAAGTTTTACGTTTCTTTTCATAGATTAGGTATCCGAATTTTTAATATAGGGAGAGAATCATTCGTTTGCCTGAGTATTTTGATATTTTTTTGATCTTTGACTTTACGGCGGAACTGGGTGTAACTCTATGTTTGATACACAATATAGAGATTATATTCTTTATGAAATTTGTCTTAGTATCTGAGATATACAATGTCAGTTCCAGATGCTTTAGTTTAAAATTTTAAGTGACATTAATCAAACTGTCAATCAACCATAAAACACTATGAAGAATTTAAGGTCAACATAAACTATAAAATAACTAGAGTTAATGAGGACTAACTGCACGTAGGTAGCTAAATATAGTAGAAGTAATATGCTACACAGTCGTGTTTTGTGCGGTGTGTAAGTAGCAGGTGATCCATGAAGGTATCAAGAAGAAGGAGGGCAATTTACCTGTATAAATCTTAGGATTTACCGTGGTTCGGGCTTTTACAGTATCATATACACTCACTTAGGTAAGTGTCGCTGGTCCCACTTACCGAAAAACTGCAAAATCCAACCGCGGATTTTGTCTCAATAGTCAGAAGTAAGGAAACTAATCGCAACGTAATCGCATGAACAGTGAAAACGATATTCGATTTTTTCGATTCGATTCGATTCGAAATATAGGTCACAAATGGCAGATTCAAATGCTGTACTTGGCACAGGAAGGTGGATCTACGTTAACTGTATTTTGTGTTTTGAGTGAAGACAAGTTAAACTAGCCTAATACTACAGTTCTAGTATAGTATTATACTTCCGACTTTATTAAATTATCGTAAAGAATGCAACGAAATGAAATATAATGAGTGTTTTATTATGAAAATCAATTATATAACTATTTTTGAGGCATCAGCATTTTTTTGAACATTAGTTACTGTTGATTTATTATCGGTATTGTTTTTTATTATTAATTAAAATACTGAATTATTATTATTCAATAATATATTTTAGTACTGGTTCAACCTTACCGGGAACTGAGAAGAACCAGAAAAACGAAATCAGTGTAGGAACTCATCGATCATATAAATTTCTTTAAATATACAAAATAAAATTTATTGGCTTAGAATAATTAAATAATTTTTACACAGTAACAGCCCAGGAATCGTGTCTTAGTCACAAAGTGTGATATCTGTCATAAGCTATATTATTATTTATTATCCTTTACACATTGAGTTATTATTTCTACGTACGTACGTAGTACATATAACTCAATGCTACATATAACTCAATGCCTTTACATTACAATTGTTCTTTAAGCAAATCAAATCAAATCAAATCAAAATCATTTATTGCAATTATAATATTATGATACATAGTTAAAGTACATGTTCAATATTACAATTTGCCATTGATGGCGTGCAATATGCTACAAATCTCATACAATAATAATATTATGTTTATTTAAAAATTATTACATAACAATAATAATAAAATGTCAAATGAAAGGACAATACATTAATGGCCATTATATGTCGTTATTTAGATTGTTCATTAGGATATTCATTTATATTATAATAGCATTTTTCTATTAGATACTCTTTCAATTTAATTTTAAATAATTTTAATTCCGTAATAATTGTAATGTATTTTGGTAATTTGTTATATTATTTAGGGGCGGTACAAAATACACTTTTCCGCATCATTTCTGTTTTAGCGTTAATTGTTAACAATCTGTATATGCGTCTAGCGGATGAGCAGGTTTCGTATTTATCGAGATTTTGCTTGACATAAACTGAACACTCGTATATATACATTGATGCAATTGTTAATATTTTTAATTTAATGAAATGGGGTTTACATGTGTCCCTTCTTCCCAAGTTACAAATTGCTCTTATACATTTCTTTTGTGCCCTGCACGCCTTTCATATGTCAGTAGAATTATCAGAATAGTATGCCGTATCTAATTTTAGACGAGACATTACCGTGATACGCCGTTAGCAAAGTCGACAGATTTGCTATGGGTCTAAGTTTATTTAATGCGTATGCATTTTGACTTATACTTTTACTTATATAGTCTATATGCTGTTTCCATGTTAATTTATTATCAATCATTAGTCCTAAAAATTTTGTTATATCTATCTCATTTATTTCATGTCCATTGTAATTAATATTAATTTGACTCTCAATATTATATGTTCTGCGTTTAAAATTCATTATATTAGTTTTTTCAAAGTTTAGCGATAAATTATTAGTCATTAACCATTTAACCATAATGTCAATAGTTATTTTTATCTTAGATTCTATATCTGTTAGGGTATTTTCAATAAATAAAATTGTGCTGTCATCAGCAAATAGTGTCATGTGTTGATTTGTTAATTTAACAATGTCGTTAATATATATGAGAAAGAAAAGAGGCCCTAAAACGCTCCCCTGTGGAACTCCGTGTGTAGTTGTCTTAAGGTCTGATATATATTGCTTTTCACATTGAGTTGATGGGCAGTATCTACTTATTTGGGTCGCTTGTTTTCTATTCATAATATAAGATTTCATTAGCTTATGCGTAATTCCTCTAATTCCGTAACAGTACATTTTACGAAGGAGGGCTTCGTGATCCACACGATCAAACGCCTTAGAGATATCCATATATAAAGCTGTCGTCTTTTTTTTATTATCTACGCTAGTATAAACTTTTTGGAGAAAATGAAAAATAGCATCGTTTATGTTTTTATTTTTCCTAAAACCATATTGTTCCGTAACTAATATGTCATTTTTATCTAAGTATTTGTATAATCTATTGTAAATAACTTTCTCATATATTTTTGAGATTATAGGAATGAGTGCCACAAGTCTAAAGCACTTCATATCAGATTTTTTACCTTTTTTAAAAACAGGAATAATTAACGATTGCTTTAGCTTATCTGGGTAAACACCTTGTTGCACTATGTTTAATTTATTATATTATGTTTTGTGGCACTTTCTGGTTCTTATTCTATACGGGATATTAGTACCAAGCTTTTCAATCAGCTGACTCTAAAAGACCTAGTTAATAACTTCATTTAATAAAATATTATTTTATATTATTTCCACAAAATCATTACTTTATTAAATGTTATCACTAAAATATTTATGTCAAGCCTGTTAATAATCGTAATATAAATATTTGGTTTATATTTTCTTCTCTAAAATTAGATTGAATTCGGATTCACATTGAAATCACTTATGTTCTAACGCATATAAAAGATATTATCTAAAATTTGTTGAGAATATACTTTAATTTGTGTTTTACTTAAACAAAATAATCATTATATTAATAAATCGAGCAAAACAAAAGGACATGGCATGCTAATTAATTACAAAAGGTTTTAAAATATAAATTAATACCAGATATTACCACAATTACTTCACTCTAAGAATTCGGTAAAAATTCTTTGAATTAGAAGTGCAATTTAATTTGTGTCACATTCGTTAAACTGAAATAGAGAACAAATAATAATCGTTGTTTAACAAGTATTATAAGCTTGACAATATTGTTTTAAAATTTGTGTCACAAAAAGAGCTATCTCACGCATGAACGGAATATTCGGCGACCCATTCAGTGTGTGCTAATATGGGTTCTGTAAATAATTTCTTCCCTGCAAAACAAAAAGAAAAGAAATAGTAATACAGGGAGAGAGAGAAAAAAAGAAAGAAATAGAATATCAAAGTAAGATAGAGATCACTGAGACCCTGTTTCGCAACATTGAAACTATACCATAGCTTTATATCTGTCATATAAGGGTAATCTGTGAACATTATGATTGGGATACTTAATATATTGTTATAATTAACAGCTGAACTTAGATATTTGTATAGATTATTTAGGCTCATATACTTATATTAAAATCTAGTCCCAGCTGTTAACTAACATGATGATAATGATACTATTAAAACAACACAACAGAACCAAAGCTAAACAAAGTTTTATAAAAATAAAAAAGTACACTAATTGTGATGAAGTACACAGTACTCATTGCAATCTACCAGAGAGCACACCTTCAGCAATCTTTATATCTGTAACCATGCCAAGCTAAGTGACAATTTGAAATTTATTAAAGATTATACATATTAAGTATAACTTGTATAAGAATCAGGTGGAAAAATATGTAAATCATTTTTACAGATATCGAATTCACAGTATAAATTATGTAGTACGCAAACGAGGTGACAACCTTCTACATTATTCGTAATAAAGAGTGGTCCCTCTATTTTTATTATTATTTATAGATTAAGTTACACGAAACGGCCAAAATAACCGTAATTACCACAGAAGTAAAAACGGGTTCCATGCTTCCTCTTGACGTAGCTTTTACTCTATATAAACCACATCTAGTAATAAAATATAGCTAATGCTACTCCAGAATCTTGAAGCTGTCTCTAAGTGAAATAGTTTATATGATCGGATAAGTATTTCCGAAGATTACCCCTACAAACAAACAAACAAAGTTAGAAACTTTACTTCCTTGGAACACCAGAGTAGATAGATTATTGTGTTAGATAATATAAAACAAAATAAATGTTATATTTAACTTTGTTTAATGCCTCTCAGGCGTGGAATCGGTCGTCGACGAATTGAAGATATTACTTTTTAGGGTTCCGTAGCCAAATGGCAAAAAACGGAACCCTTATATATGCGTCATGTCTGTCTGTCTGACCGTCTGTCCGTCGGTCCGTATGTCACCGATATTTTTTTCCGAAACCATTGGGCCGCCGTAATTGAAATTGTTAGGTTGATGTATTCTCTGAACCGCTACTATAATTTTAAATAATAATAAATAAAATTAATCCATTCCATTCACTAATGTACCGACGTATTATACTTATAATACGTTTGCATGATTTGTAGTTCACTATGAGCTTATAATATATCGCACCCCCAATCTAATAAAGCGGTAATGGCTATTACAACATTTTTCGTGTTTTTACATTTTTGTAATTTAGAAGGTCAAACACATCTCCTAATTTTTTTTCATGTCATTATATTATTGCCTTAATTTGGTGAAAATATAAGAATGAAATCTTTATTCGCCGGAGAACATGAAAAAGGTTTCTTTCGTGAATAAGGCCAATATGAACACTCACGTGTGTTTTAATAGGGAACAACACAATATATCACACCCAGCAGCAACAGATTTTACCTTCATTGCTTACTTCTTTATTTTAAACAAATACGGTTGTCATACTACATTACCTCACACGTAGATAAACGACTTTAAATCGAATACTGTTAGTAAATAGTCTTACGCCAGGCTATAATAATAACAATAATTTACAGCGATTAAAGTGGTAATAGATGTTTGCCAATATAATGTGAAATTCGCATATTCGTATTTCGTATTTTACGAATACCCTCGATATTCATTCTTGTCATATATTTCTTATTTTACATAACTAATATATAAAAAAATATTTCCATAGACACCTCAACCAGCTTAATCGGACATTGAGAAGCTAAATTACATTTTTTATTTCTTCCTGAAAACCTGTGTTTTTGATATTACAATTTTATTCGGTTTGAGGTGCGATATGTTGCGTTGCAGCATGGCTGGCACCTTCGTCAGACATCTTGTAGGTGATACAGGGTACTCGAGCAGAATAGAAACAGCGAATACGCAATAAACTTTTATTTCAACCAGTTCAGCCTTATCGATATGAGAGTCAAGCTCTAGGATAACGCTCTCTGTGTTCATGGTCGAAAAAAGGACAAACTATGTTTAGATTATATTATTGCAATCGTTTAAACAAAACTATAAAAGACCGTAGTAGCTTTTGATGATACCAAATATTTATAATAAATGCATTACGTAAATGTTTGATATTTTCTGTGTGCCGTTTTATTTGTAGTAGTAATTGATATAAATTACTTCTTTATAATATCACGAACGCTAACGATAAAATCATACAAGAGTTCTGTTCTTTTAAGATACGGCCCCTTAGAAATACAATCAGACAAAAGATATAAATGCGAAGGTTCAGACCTAGTACAATCATTGTTGTCTTCAGAAATTTAGATTTTGATTAAGTATGAATGAACCTATTAGACATTTGCACTCCAAAAAGGCAGAACGAGTTGGAGAAAAACCTACAGTTTATATCATCTTATTTTGTTCACGTATTTGAGCAAATAAAATTTAATTTCAATTTGTATTTGAAACTGAATAAAGCTAGTATATCTTTAAAGTTCCACGAAAATAAAAATATATGGTGGTCTCCATTCATTTAAAACGAATATATTCAGCGGCACGAGTAAAAATACTGCGGCAAATCCATATCAATCTGTTATCCTGGTAGAACGTGTGATGCAATGCGCGTGTCGCATCTGTGTCTGAAATATTTGCTTTTATTGGGTGTAATGTTATTGGATTTGTCTATACTCTCCCGCAATGTGTACGGACCACCAACCTCTCAGTAAACCGGCAATCAATCCGAATGTTTGCATTTCGTGAACATTTTACTGATTATTTTATTCTCAGAGATAGGTAAAGAAAAAAAAGCTACTATAGAATCACATTTCTTTGTCCATTAGTCTATCTGTACGTATGTAAAGGACGCGTGGGAGGATCATGTCGATATTCATGTCGAATTCTGAGGTCTTCAACATCTTTAAGCACACAAAAAAAATTATTTTTAATCAACGCAATCAAATGATGTAGCTTAATATTGTGAGATCTTAAAGTTTTTACTTTAAATCTATAAGGTTAATACTCGTTAATTGTGTGTGATTTTTGTTACGCTATCGCTAGCTTACGCCCCAATTCAATCGCTGTCATAGAAGTTGTATCTATAAAAAAAAAATAGGATATTATAGAAAATCCAATGCTATGGATACATGTAAGAAATATATTTTATTTTAAATTTATTTAAGGTTACTCTGAACTGAAGGTCCACTAAGACCATGAACAATATTATAACTAATAATATTATATAATGAATTACGGTATACAATTAATTTAATGTCTTATGGAGACCTACATTATTTCTTTCCGAGTTAAATAATGGACAGTGGACACTCAATTAATAAACGTTTTATTCTCAATTCACTAACACATCTAGAGCACTCAAAAAATCCTTATCACCGCTCTAAGATCAATTAAAATATCACTAACGATTCTCTCTCCACAAGTGGGTACACCTTTACTCGGTTCTCGTCCAAAGAGTTCTCAAATCAAAGTCATTAAAAACTCGTCCATCATACTTGTTTCAAAATGATATAACGTTTTTCTTACATTAAAAGTTTCATTCCTTAGAATGTTGTACTCAAACGTTAAAGGGTAAAAGGTACTAAAAGGATTTTGATGAAATGGTTTAATGGAGGCTATGTAACGGTTTGTTCCTTTTATTTGTTTTCTTAGGACGAGCGTTACGAAAATTTACACAGTATCGAACATTTTGTAGATTCGTTTATTGGTTTTCTCTTGTAAAATATAAAACAGGTCTGCAGTATGGCGCAGCAGTAATTCACCAGTCTTCATTGATCTCTGCTGGAGAAAGGCTGCTTTCTATTAACGCGAGCACGACCTATTCGAGTAGCAGGAAGTGCCTGCTATTGCATCCATCGTGGATGGGCTGCTGTACCTATCCTATGTGGCACATCCCGTCTTCAATCTATATTTCCGAGTATTGTCACTTCAGTTTTGATTATATTTATTTTAGTAATGGTAACGTAGTAAGGTAAGGAAGTAGAGGTAAGGAGGATAGTAGTCAGTTATATTAAAATATGTCGGGGCTTTTGGCATCATCATAAAAATATTACGTTGAATGGCGAAAAAATACCAGCGAATGGTTATAATAATTTTATACATAAATAAAATTTCTTAATAATTCATCAAAATCATTAGTCCTGTAAATGTAAATGTTAGAGATTCATAATTTATTTTGTACCCGCAAAAACAAATACATTAGATAATACGAGATTTTTATAAAGAGGTGCTGCTATGTTGCATTCCAGCCGCGTCGAGGTGGTACCACAGATTAATGAACTTAACTGGCGGTATGACTGGGGAGGTAGCTCTCGCTCTTGTGATGTTTATTACGCATCTGTTGCGTACTGTATTTATGAGAATAGCTGATGGCCTTACAGAGGTATAAGGTAAAGAGGTAACGTATCTGTATTAATTGATGTTAATGCGCGTCTGTAGTCGTCCAGTGACTCTTACTGCTTGTTTATAATACTATGCTAAAAATTACAAAGACTTCATCCATTATCATCGCTACATTACTTAGAAGATACCCACCGCTGGACACAGGCCTCCCCGAAAGAGTACCGTAACCTAGGACCAGAAGATGTTTGTATGAAATAATCCCTGCGACTTTGACCAAATCTTGGCGCTCACTTGTGTCAATCTCATCTCAGCATTAATTTACCTGACCATTTATGAAACATTATCTGGATTTAAAATGGTTGTTTTATACGACGCGACGTGCTTCAGTGCATCTTATATCTTAGGCCGTTTATTGTTCCCGTAACAATTATGGGACGATGGTTGCAAGTATAACACCAGTCGTTATATTTATGAGCTGAAATTTTCTTTTTTTCCTTTCGTTAGTATTTTTAAATAATACGGAGAAAATAACAAAGTATAATGTAAATTGTTACGGGCAACACACAGATTGATTACGTTTCGTAGTAATAGTATCAAACACAGTTCGACCTACGACGTTTAGTATTTAGGTATAAATAGATTTTACTTAAATACATAGTCTAAATGGAATCGAAATTCTCAGAAACCCCAGCTATATATTCATATGTCACCGCTTAAGACCACAGCAAACGCAACAACTCTGCGAAGATTAAATGTGACCCCAACTAAGCTGAAACAAGGTTCCGTGTATATCGCATTATACTCGAGGGAGTTTCCATCCAAATATAAAAGATACTATCTGAGATATACTAAACTTGTTTCATAAGCGTTAGTTCTCTAATAGAGATTTAGCTTAAAATGATTTTTTAAATGTTAATTTTATTTTTCCTATATTGTGCATACCTACTACCTATTACAAGATCTTTTATGATATGTATTATATGAAGTATTAATATTATAGTTTAATTAAAGTAACTCCTTTATTTGTGAATTGGGCGGGCCTTTGGGAAAACAAGCTTACCATTTACCAGCAGGGAATGTGACTTCGGGTTCTAGAGGAAACAACCTATAGCCACTTTTCTATCGCTTAAAGTCATTTTATCTCTGTAAACGCTAGATTCCTCATCTTCGTCTGGTTCCTCAGTTATATCATCACAGGAAATAATCGACCGACCTGCTACAGGAAAAAGACAGAAGTTACTGTATATCAACTTTACGGTACGAAACTCTTAGTGATTGATATTAGTACCAGTTGTCGGAAAAAATCTGCATGGCTTACATACATGGTTCTCGCAGCAATTAGGGACAGCAGGACCGATGCTGAATACACAAACCACTATTTATAACTATGTGACTTTAATACTAATAAAATATATTTTAGTAAAAATTCACATAATTTAATTTACTTAACTAATTCAAAAAAGTTAGATACGGCACTTGATGTAGGTAAAAATATTTATGAAGAGTTGTAAATATTTAAAGGCTCTACCGGTACTTTTTGATAGAAGGTATAAAATGGCGATATAGTACCTATACATACTATATCACATACACATAATATAACGGATGGATGGATGCTTGAATGATTGTTACTCAATTATCCTAAACCGACCGATCAAACTTGGATATAACATGGCAATGATAAAATGCTCTCTGGTATAACACATAGGATATTTTGTATTCCGAAAAAGTGATTGATTCCCATGGGATAGATTTTTCCTTGATTTACCCTACCTAATATGTTTTTTATTTTCGAAATTCATCACGTAACTTTCGACCATTCCTAAGGTGTCACATTTCGTGCGGTTTGTGAATTTCTGATGGACAATTAAATAGGTTGAGATGTTTTTAAAATATGGTCCGCTTAACTAGTGACACGAAAGTGCAAAATCAAAGGAGATCTTTCTAATTTCAATGTTCCGCCAGAGCCAACCGCAGAGGAAACATAATTTTCTAGTTGTAAATTTCCCTCATTACCCCATAAGAACAGTTTTCAGAACAAATTTATTTTAAAAAAGCAGCAGATTCTGAGGCTATTTTTAATAACAATGACCTTTTATGCAAAAGTAGTAGGGAAAAGCTGGCACGACTGGGACATGTCAAACAACAAGGTACAATTCAAATAACTATAAACCGATACGGAACACCTCTGTATCAATAAAGCCATCATGATGTTCAAACATTTGAGTTTAACTCCATGCTCCTGTCATTTTAGAGACAATGGCGTAATACGAGCATTTTTTTATTATTATTGCTATTTTAATGTAGTGATAATATGATATTTAGTTTTTAATTACAAAAAAGTTTTACTTGGATGGAACATCGATCTTCACGGGATCACTAGTAAATCAAAATATAAGTTGATTGTTTAATCTCATAAATTAAGATGGATTTATAAATTTCTACAATAAAAACTTTTATTTATATAAATCATGTATAAATAAATCTTTATACATGACACAACTAATATAAGTATATTCACACTTCCTATTTAGTAGTATCTTGCTTTGTTTATTGGCTCGTAACGCCTTAGTGTGACCCAGAATATGTTGGAAACTCCCTAATTCACATTATTTGTTCAGCAGATATAAGGGTTACATTTGGCGAGTTTACCAGACTATTGTAATGGGAGGGGCAGTAAGTTCTATATGTAGACGTATAACACTTATATAAAACTAACTTCATTTCATTTCAATTATGAATGTGTAGTAAAACCTGAAGAGTTTTTGGAAGAGGTAGTGCCATACCGATTGCTTGCATGCATCCGAATTGGGCCTACATGAGCGGGGAGGTACCTCTCGCTTACACGAGACCGGCGTAAAGTGACATCTGTGCTGACGCGTTTTGTGCGGTGTGCAAGTAGCCGGTGGCCCATGGAGGTGGGAGAAAAAAGGAGGGCAGCGCATCTGTATAGGCTCTATGGGGAAAATGGCTGACTGTTCGTTTGCCTCCTATACCATAAAGAAAATAAAAAAGAAACAACCTTTGTCATAGGTATAGGAAATAAAAATAGGAAAAAATTATTTTGAAAGTGACAACCATATTCAAATTAATCTGAAAATCACGAATATTATTTCGAATCAAAAAAAGGACTACATACCTAATACTAAGCCAAACAAATGCTAAAAATATGTAATTGTGACAAGTTGTGCTATTCTCCATTAAAGCCGAATTGGACCTGAATTACTGTAGGAGTAGGTACCTACTTCTCGCTCGCAATATCTCACCATGTAGGGATATATGCTATTGTGGTTCATGGGATTCATGGGCTGGTGGTATAAGGCAATGGAGGAGAAGCAACATTGATGTTTGCGTGCGTGGATGCATCAAAAGGTTGCTCGTTTATCTCCTTAGCTTAAAAAAAGGTTTTCGTGATTAGCAAAGAAACGAGCAAATAAACAAACTCTTTAGTTTTATATATAATTTTACACCAGAATTAAATAAGACCGTCAGTATGTCCAATATTGAGTTACAAAAGTGAGCCAGATAATCTATTGCAGGGAATAAAGGAGAGTATATTAAGCATCTGGAAATCTAAAACAACATAATCTTCTTTGCAATAATACAGTTTAATATTTACATGTAGGATTCACATAAGGAAGCTCAGTATAGGACATTTAGAAGAAAGTAAGCAAGAAACTAAACACATTCAATCTACGATAAAAAAAAAGTCTCCCTTTTATAAATATCACATTAAAACTAAAAACAATCCCACAAAATCTACAAACCAATATAAGTATACTGACTTTTTTGTCTCGTATCTGCCTGTATCTAACAGAACAAAAATAATGGTAATCAAATACACATTTGATACTAGCACTTGACATATTATGACATGTTATGTCATCGTTAGGATAATAAACACTTCGTGAACCAAAAAACGAGTTGATTTTATACATTGTTGTTTTGAAAGTTGATTGTTGTTAAGTTGTTATATACACCCTAACAACTTGTACATCATGGAGGCCAACTGCCCATACAAAAACGAAACTTACGGTAAGATAAACAATTTATGTAGATTGTGTCAAATGCATGAGTGTGTGTAAAGTTTTATTTATTGAATTAAAGGTACTCTATAAACATTATTTTAAAAATATATTAGCGTTCTGCACTTCTTTCACACGTAAACTGTAAGTGTGCCAAATTTATACTCCTCCGTCCGCGCCATTTTCGTAAAAATGTTCCCGAAGTTTTCGCTTCACGTTTTTAATATATAAATAATATAAAAAATGTTCAAGAATAATTCCTTTTAAATAAAATTGATTTTTTAAACCATGAAAATCGAGACATTTTGAAACAGAGTTTGTTCTTTAGTCATAACGGGAGTGTTTCAATATTTGCTAACAATTTGTGATGTCGTATTTTAAAACTCTCGTATTCAGATGTAAAACAAATACACGCGACAGTGACACGGGATATTTGTCGTACAAAGCAAAACCGTATTCATTAAAGATGTAGCAAGAACAACTGCAATAATTTAAACTGTTTTCATTTTATGTACGAATATTGCGCAAACACTCAAAAACAATTACAGTAACAACAAGGTAAATTTAGTTTAAGAGCCTATAATATTTTATCATTTATTTAATTTATGGACAATTATATTGACTTGTAAACATAATTGATGTAGTTTAAGGAGCATTTTAAATGTGTAATATAGGTATTGCTTTGACTGATAAATTTAGTGACGAAGTCTTACGATCAAGATGTACTTACCTTTATGATACGAAGGATAACATTACTGAATTGGAAGTGGTATAGTTCAAACAGAGGAGAACAATCAACAGAATATGTACCAACAATCATCTAGAGCGGAGGATGCATTTGAGAACACTAACTATTAGTTGTTTAGGTAGTCACAAGTAAGTGCGGAATGTATGCAAAAAAGCGAGGGATCAAAAAGAGAAATCCGATAATATACATTATCGCCTAGACAGGCGATAATGTATATTATCGGATTTGGGAGTATTTGTATTAGTTATTTCTTAAATATACCCAAAGCATTCAAACCTGCATTACTTGTTATCTGTAAATGTCATGACTTCGTAGTTATTATATAAAGTATAGGAAGGCCAACGAGCAGTTGAAACATTTTAATGACTGCCGACGCCCATACACAATATCTGCATAATAATTGTAATGCGTGTTATCTCATATTCTTCTATTTAGCCACAGCTTGATCATAAGCTGCATTAAACGTAACAGAATAGCTGTCACTTTGTTATTTAGAAAGCGGTACCTTCCCGGGCGTTATTATTGGCCAATTCACCTGCAATCAGCATAGCTCTTGACAAAAATCGGTCATCGACCTGTAATTCAAAATCATGCTTCACTACATGCTCACTACCTTTAAAAAATGAGACTTGTCTGTCAGTTGCGGGCTCTTGGTCTATAGTGGAGGCAAATGAGTGCCACTTCGCAAGCGGTAATGTCGCTGGAAAACTATCCGTGTGCTCCCTAATTGGATCGTCGCACCCAGTGGAGCACCATCTGCTATAACATACGTCGCCTGAAGCCTTTATCGCTTCATACAGTTACTCTATATATACTTAGACAAGTTTTTACAGCGATTAGCTTGATACTTTTTATTGTTATTAATATATTTCTTTATTTGCAAGAGAGTTTAAAAATTAGTGTTACAATAAAAATAAGTTTGAGTACACTATCTGAAATTTTTTAAGTTCACTTTTCTAATTTCTTTTAATTAATTTACTATTCTAATTTTTTTAATGTACCAATTTGAAAATTATTTTAATGTTAGACGGACAATTTATTATAATATAAAACTATAGAATATATACTACGACAAATAGTAACGGAGTACTATGATAACGCGTATACTATATACTACATACTATTAGAACTACATAAGTAATAATCTACGAAATAAATCAACTGGTTATTATAAATCAACAACCACTTAAACAGTATTATACCGTTAAATGTATTTGAAACTCAAGAGCTACAATAAGTGCCTTCAGCGATTCAAATGTTTTTGATCTTTTATTATCAAGTCAAGAAGAATCAGAAGAGCACTTACAAAGGACGCATTGTGACTCCAATAGCGTCTTTATTCAAATAACTGCTTCAATTGAATAGAATGGATATGCTTCACCGGGTTTTCACGTTTTTTTATCCGACTGCCCAGATGGAAGGTAATATTTGTAGAACGTGAAAATAATATGTGAATACATAGTTTAGACCAACCAGTCCTAGCTTACAAATTAATATTACTAGTAAGCGCCCGCAGACCAAAATTCGATCTTGTTTACTGTGTACCTACTGTTACTGTGTACTGTTACAATAAAAAATAAAAAATATAACATTTTAATTTGGAATCTGGCATGAATATACGATTGTTCATTGTGTTTTTTCATTTTGGCCCCAATACATTGCACAGTATTGTGCGATATTATAATATGGTGATAAAAAGAACAGAATTGGTGTGATTGCATTACACAAAGTAGGTATGGAAATAAATGCAATTTTTAAAACTCTCCATACACTTAATATTAGTCAAATATTTGTGTACCGGGCTGTTGATAGATACAATGAAACTTCCTCTCTCTCTCTCTCTGTTTGTGACAGAGATAGATCTAGTCGTCCACGTAGTGTTCGTACAAAAGATTTTATCTCGGGAAATTAGGATAGCACTTAGAAGTTAGAACCATGTCGCGTATTTTATCATCTCTTGCTGCCTATAAGAGACGTACTAGTAATTTCGTAACTGATAAATTAAAGATGAATAGGGTGGTAAAATTGAATCAACCACTGAAGCGGTACGCAAAGGGAGTTCACAGAAAAAAATTGTTTACGGATGAGAAATTTTTTACAAATGACATTTTAACAAACGAAATGATCGTATTTATGTTCAAAGCTCTAAGGAAGCTTCCCAATTAGCCGACAGAGTGAAACGTGGGAATTATCAGACTTCAGTGATGGTTTGGGTTATTAACTGTGAAGGAGTGACTGAGCCATATTTTTGTGAAAAAGGTACCAAAACATCGGCACAAGTGTATCAAGATACCATTCTTTAGATAGTAGTTAAGCCCCTTAATAACACCATGTTCAATAACCAAGTATGGCCCTTCCAACAAGACTCGACGCCGTGTCATAAAGCTCGGTCCACGCAGTCTTGGTTGGAAGCGAACGTCTTTGACTTCATCAGAGTCAGTTCAGAGTCATCAAAGTCAGTCAGTAAGTTATGGTCAGTTTTAGAGAGTACAGCTTGCTCTAAACGTCATACGATTGGCAGTGAAGAATTTCCCCATGGAAAGTGTGCGTGCTTCTATTAATAACTGTCCTCTACGTTTAAAGGACTATATTGTAGCCAATAAAGACCAATTCGAATAAGCTTTTCATATTATGTTTAAATGTTTAATATTAGTGTATTAAACTAACACACCTTAAATGTAATAAATGTTACTTGCAATTAAAAATATTTTTTTTTGATAAGAGAACTTATGGCTTGACTATGTATAAGAAAAAAATGTGTAAGTAAAATATAAACGTATTGAGTCATAATAAGTTTGATATTGTCTCTACGATAATAATCAATACGACTGTGTTACATGAGCTTAGCATTAGTGCGTAATGTAATGTGCCTTATATTTAATTAATTGAAATATGAAACCTTACTCATTTTATCGTGGCCCCGGCAAAAAGATCAGATTTATCCTCCTTTGGGACTGCCAGCAGCTATTGAACAATCCATATTACGTCTTTGGGACCATGCAATGGGGTCAGGTTCCCATCGTGACACGATGAGGATTCGATAGCGATGTCAAGGTCCGTAAAAGTGCACCATGGACAAAGTGGCGTGAGGTGACACATTTGTAACCCTAAACAATTTGTACGTATTTCACGTAAATTTCGTAATTATACATACGTAATGTATAATTACGAAATTTACGCATACCTATAGTCAGGTGGGAAATTAATGCCGCCTCCACCAAGTCCCAGTAGAAATTAAAAACACTGGCTTAGCATCGTAAGAGATGACATGCGTGCCAAGGCCGTGGCCTTACCATGCGAATTAGAGGAATAAAAGTAGCAAAGCGGACCGCAAGCTCCGAAAAGTCATAAATTCGGATGTGGCCGAGAACACGGTAATATGAGAGTGAGAGATAGATAATAATTTTAATATTAAGTACAAAGTATGAATACTTATCTGCTAAAATGCAATGATACCTAACGTTGTTAATATATAGTCATGGTTTAATTCCAAAAACCAGGTTTGAAAAACTCTCGAGAGTTTTAAACCAATTGGATCTAGTGGACTAAAAATTTGGATTTT
>LUGF01025923.1:148044-161531 GCA_001625245.1 Calycopis cecrops
CGAGCGGGCAGCCTTCTGCTCTGAGGAGCTGTGGGGTTGCGACCTTTTCTTCATCGCGCGCAACGGTGAACCGAACGCGGAAGAAGTTCGCGGAAAGTTCCGGTTTTAACAACACATAAAAGCGTCTCTGAGCGCGGGAACACGGACTTAAAAAAAAAGTTCAACGTGGACACAACACAAACAAAAACACTTTAAAACACATTACTGATTTAAACTAAAAGTGGGACACCATCCCCGTGATCGCACAACGACCGCACTGGCTGTACGGCCGCCGAGTATCCGGTGAGGGGCGTATACAACGCCAAAACGCACAATTGTCGCTAGATTGCAAAAAACAGCCTAGCGGCAATTACGAGAACTGTAGGAAGGTCAGTCGCGATCGTCATGTGGCATACGGAAATCACTGCCGAGCGAACGTCGTATGCACACGGGAAGCGAGCCAATCCGGTCCCGAGGCGAACCTCATACTCGGGCCAATACTCGCGAGGGGGAACTACCCCTCGGTGGTTACGCGAAAATTGCTGAACGATTGATTTTCATAAAATTTGGTACACCCATAGAGAGAAATTGGATTAACACATAGAATAGTTTTTATTCCAAAAAAATGTTCCTATGGGAAGCCATGGTATGATTTTCTATTTTACATGTGATCGAAATTTACGCTGGTAAAACCGCGGGGCGCAGCTAGCGTGTATTTTTTTATTTATATTATTTATATTATATTGTTTTATTATTATTTTATTATTTATTTATATTGTATTTTCATTTTAGTATTAGTATTAATCTAAATAAATTTTATTGCTGCCGTAGCCGTTGTTCGATTAAACGGATTTTATTATTATGTATGGAATTTTATAATGTTGATAAAAGTGAGAAGCGTTAAATTAAATTAAATTTACTATATAAGTTCCTAGAGTTATTCTGAAACTATTAAAAAAAAGTAAATCATGCTTTGTACCGGGCGGCCACACCTCGCATGGGGTGAATGGCCCCGGCGGACTACGGACAGCCGGGCGCTCGATCAGATGATGATACAGCGTGCAAGAAAAAACTTTAAAAAATTCGTGAGGCTTAACTATTGCTCCGGTTGATCGGATGTTTGTTGTAAAGCCTGGAAATTATACACTAAATATTTGGTTTCAATTGATGCCTCTCGTTTTTATCAATCTTGTATATTATAGAAAAGTCAACTTGATCGATCTTTGGCTGCGATAACAAATCTCTGAAATAGAGCCGAGTCATATTCGGAGGACATATAATAGTGCACAGGGGTTTACGTAGACACAAGTGCTTTCTCTATTGACACATTCTCCTATTTAATAAGGACGGAAATCTGACACGATCGATGAGATGGAATAACGTGGGTACTTTCTGAAACACAAGTGTGTAATACTGGTAACATATTAGGCTTTCGTACTACGGACTCAGTTTTTGCTTACGATTTCGAGATTTAGTCATATTATTTAATACTCTTACGCTACCACGTACTATTAAACATGCCACGCTATACGTACACCTCGATTGAGTATGCAAACATACATCTCATTTACGGGCTCTGTAACTGTAATGCAAATGATCAATCACAAATCGTAAGCAAAAACTGAGTCCGTACGTAAGCCAAATTTACTTGGAGCACCAAACACGTGGAGGTACAGAGAGGTATGCGCAAGAGACGATTGTCTAAAGAACACTAACTGGGTACTTAAACTGATTTACTTACATAAGAAATAATTTGCATTACCCATCTCTGTTGTACAAGCAGTGTTTACCCCAAAATGCTGTGTCTTTATCTAAAGATAACCTTAAGTCTTGATTGGGATATACGACAATAAGTTGTGGTAACAAGGTTGTTAACTAAATGGCTGATTGACTTATCAATAGGGACTACCTGCTCTTACGCATTCAACAAAGGATCAACCCGTAATACCTAGATAAGAACGCCTTTGTATTTTGTTCCTTTGTTTACTCAATTAATAAATTATGGTCAACGAGAACTTGAATTGATATTTTTTAAAGATATCGGCATAAATGTAACATGTATTATACCTTTTTAGAAACTGCAATAACTATGCACGTTTTTAAAGCAATGGGCAAGCTTACTATCATAGATATTTTTTTTGCCAAGTGACATACAATGTTAGTAAATCAAATAATCAAAGATTTATTGTTATCATTTTTATTTTATTTTTTAAATTTTGATGCAATCTAAGAAAATCTTTTTATTGTTATCAATGAAATAATTAATTAGCTGCATAATAAAAAACAACATACAAAAATTCCAAAATTTGTGACTATTATAGCAAAATTAGTGAGTAAGAGTCGCTTAATTTTGAAAAAATGTTATTTATCCCACTTTTTTTAAATATTATTTTCGAATAGCACACAAGAGGGGACATCGACCGGTTTTGGTATATTCATTTTTTACGCCACACCTGTATATAGTATAAAGTGAGCGATAGGTACCTTCTGAGTCTGGCTGCAATCGAGCATGACACTTCCGTACTAATAAACATAATGTTTTAATATCTGTCTGTTTTAATAGCTTTGTGCGGTATTTTTATCTTTTGAAAAAATATTCAGAGAAGACAGGTCTTATATACGTTGATAAAGAGCTTCAAATACTAGTTTTGCTCACAAAAGGAACATACAAAAAAAACTGAACTGACTGAGAAAGACGACTCGAACTGCGGTCTTTTGATATTTGGATTCTACCGATCCTTTTTTTACTTTACAAGATATATTAATACAATTCAAGAGCATATTTACCTGTTTTTAAATGCGTTTTCGACTTCGTACGGTTAGACGTAAAGTGGCTGCGATGGATAACTTTCCGAACAAATTGTTGGGGCCCTATTTTAAATTCAATCCACGAAAGCAGGCTTGAGTAAGTATTTGTTGGCGCGGAATGTAGAAAGGCACTACAATCCTCTTTTGTACTCGAGAGCTTTTTTTACTTTCAAAATATTATTGAGTACAGAGAAAGAAATAAAGTAACTATGACTTTTTAAATATATGAAATATAAGTTTTATTTAGTGTCTATTATCCTAGCCGAATTTCAGCTACGGGGGCCGTCAATATAGACGAGCCATATGCGCAGGACATATTATAGTGCACAAGTGTGCGCGCAGACACAAGTGCTCTCTCTATTTCCCCATTCTCATATTCCGACAGGACGGCATGGCAGTCCGATATGACCGGAGAGAAATCAGGCCCAGGACCGACGGCTTAATGTGCTCTCCGAGGCAAGGGGGTTAACACTACCAACTTCCTGACTCCGGACTGTTATTAGAAATGACGTGACGAGACGTGGTTAATGCCACATGATATACCTTTCCTCGGCAAACGCCTAAATATCACTCCGTGAGGCCATGAAGATTCGTTACCACCCGACATAGAGCTTATAGTCTTACGAACATCTTTACTATATTATATACCTACTAACTGCGTCCCGCGAAGTTTCACCTGCGTAAATTTCGATCCCGTGGAAAATAGAAAATCGTCCCATGGCATTCCATAGGAACATTTTTAGGATGAAAACTACTTTAAGTGTCAAGTTACTCTCTGTATGTGACAAATTTCTTGAACATCGGTTCAACAGTTTTTGAATGAATGAGTAACAAACAAACTAACATACATACGTTTGCGTGTTGTGTTTTATTGTTCTTTTTTTGTCTTTTATTGTGTCTTTATTGATATGTATTTTTATTGATATATTAACTAACTATAATGATCCTAGTTGGTCGATAAATAAATAAATTTGAATTTTAATTTGATTTTGAATTTAAACTGTTATTGCCGCGGCATTTTTTGAAAGTTAATTTATTCTTCTACTTAATTTTTTTATTTTTATATTTCTTAATAAGTTAAGCGTGTTTATACTGTAACAATTTAGCTTACGTAGCTTACGAACATGAGAAATGAATCTGAATATTTTAAATATATATTTATGCTTTGTTTGTTACAGACATAAGGATTGCTTTCGGATATATGGGTAAGTTTATGAAATAGAATAATTAGTTTTGAATAGAAGATGTCTCAGCTAGACGGACAACAAAGTGCTCCTGATAAGAGGCCCCTTTGTTGTACTGAGGACGAAAGTCTAAATCTAATCGATCGAATACTTATGAAGACGGAGTGTGATCAAACAACGCAACAGTATTTCCAACAAGGCGTTAAATTCCAGAGGGATGTTTTTCGAGATGAATGCTATTGAATTTAAGAAATAACTGTTCTTATGGATAAAATATAATATATTGTATCCAACAGTCCTTATTTGTTACAATTGATAGTACATCATATCAATATTTATATTCAATTATATTTTTATTTATATTTCTTTACAAGATACAAATATAACAACATACTTACTCGTTTAATATCTAAGTAAGACAACACTTGTGAAGACTGGAGTCCAATGGGATATTTGTAACCGTAGACCATGTCCTCGATATACATAGACCGTTCACCTCGACGCAGAGGACACAGTTTTATACCTCAACGGAGTAGAGCACGTAAGGGCATCAACTGTGGACTCAAGCGAGTGTGAGAGTACACGCTAGGGCTTTGAAAGTAAGAGGGAGGTTAGGGGTATTTACTAGGGATACAAGCCTGTTTTATAATATCATAGGGAAAACAAGCAATCATACTCTTGTGAGGATCACTGTTGCACATAGAGATCAACATGATTTTTATGCCCTTATTACCTTGCGGCAATATGATTTGATCATGAGGTACGTTCCCAGTCGTGCCAGCCCAATACGACTAAAACGCAGTATGACACTTTTCACAAAGTGACCAATTGCAGACGTTGGAAAAATCACTCACGCTATAGTTTTTACTATGTATTTTATACGTATATATTATATGTATATATTTATGTAACGCAGGCATAGGACCTCTTTGGCCGAGGCCGAATAGAACTTTTGAAAGTGTATAGTTTTAATAAAAAAATAGATATTCGAATTCTTCTAGAAGGAGAATTTGAATATTGTCTGTCTTTGACAGACGTAGGATTTTTTCATTCGAGAACGCACTCCGAAGGTGCGAACAAATAATATTTTTTTTCCCTTATAGTGTCCCATGTAAGCCATATTGGCATAGATTGTAACTAGGGAGTAACAGTTGAAGAATATAAATGTTTAGTAGGTAAACACATTTACATAAATTGTATTCATAAGCTCTACTAGCGAACTAGAAAATAATCTAGGTAATAAAGTATGCTTGTTTTTAACACTTTATATTCTATAATATTTATGCTCAAAGGTGCCGTAAGAGACCGATATCCATAAACAACAAATAACACACAACAAGAGTTATGTAGATGCGATGAACTACTTCAACCCATTTCTCTTACCACCGGAGTTACACAAAACAAGAAACGCTACATAGTTTTAGAATAACTAAACCTAGTGTACTTATTATGACCAATCCCACAACCTCAAACTAGATTAAATGGCTATATTTTACTAAAGAGTTTACACATTCTAGCTCCGTCAGCATTGTCGTGATCGTGATTGTTATCTACATAATATGTGTTTTGTTATTACAAATTTAACAAGCCCAGATATAATGTAGTTGCGATATTTTATTGCAGAGTACTTATAACTGTCCGGTCTCTATAATCAAATCAGCTATATATCATTATAAATTTGCATTGTTATACAATTTATACAAACATGTAATATTAGTTCATTTTTAAACGGGAGACGAGTCAAATTTTACTTGCAAAAATTCATCTCGTTCCTATAGCCTGCCTTTCGTCTCCATCGACATATCAGCTTCAATTTTACAATTTCATACACATTTTATACAAGTATGGAATATTTCAGATTAATCGGTATCCGGGAAGGGGATCAAATTTAACTTGCAAGATTGAATCAGGTTCTCTGACTTACTGATTGCCGTCTACATCTGCATATAAGTTTCATTTCAATCTGTTATCGAGAAATAGTTTAAATTTAAGCGGGTCTCATTACAGGCAAAGAAGTTGAAACCATAGCTTGTAATGTAAGTTTGTAATAGATTATCCGTTTCATTTGCCTTACCTTTGTCTCACCTCTTTCCAAATTTTATCCTGATATTTAGTATAAGAAATGAAAATAGTACATACAAATGCGGACCAGCGATGTGCAAAAAATGAAGGAACAAAAAACTTAAAAATAAAATAAATTAAATTGTTATCGACAAATCTATAGGTATATTTACGACAAATTATACGTGATGTAAAAACTTCGGCTAAATTTTTACGAAAATTGTGAGCACGGAAAAGTATACAATTTGGCACATTTATAGTTTACGTGGAAGAGAAGTGCAGAACGGAAAATTCTACATATATTTAGTAAACAATGACATGTCAATATGTCATAATATTAATATGATATTAAATTTTTAATTACAAAAAAGTTTCGCTGGGATCAAATTTGGATCTCCATAGGATCACTAGTAATAGTTAATTAATTTATAGGTAATATCTGACATTAAAAAAGCTTTTACTGGTTTTCATTAACCGAGTCAAAAGCCAAGTTTAACTGACTGGTTCTGATATTTATCACTAATTACAATCATGCGTGTCAGGCATATTGTCCACAAATCGAATGACCTTTCGTGTGACATTCAACTAACATTCATACAAATAATTATGTTGATATCAAGTTATTATTTATAATAGGTATACAATTTTCTTGTTCGGTCTGACTGAGAGTGCACAATTATAGATTCTATCACATTTTCACATGAATATTTTTGTGGTTCCACACACAAAGGGCAAAAATGGACCCTATTATTAAGTTAGCGGACGCTAACTGCCGGTCTGTCATGTGGCTTTAACTTATAAACCATGAATGCTAGGTAGTAGATGTAATTCAGTTATTAGCCGATATGATAACAAATATAAAATAATTGGTAAATTATAATTTTTTATCACTTAAAATCTATTACCTATTTACATACATATTACTAGGTACGCGACAGACGTCTTGTTGTTATATTAAAATTTTAAGTGTTTAATTTATAGTTGTTACATTTATATTTAAAGTTGAGTATTGTTTAAAGAGTTATATGAAAGATAAGTGAAACAATCTTTAGGGTTTGACCATATATTGAATATTAATAATAATTAATCCCAGTTTCAACTGAACTAAATTTACAATCTCAGGATGTGGGTTATTTTGTTCTGAATTTCCTAAAATTTATGTTTGCAACAGATTGATGACCGAGCTCTTAAGAGGCTACAAAATACATCTACCTTTTTCTTTATAAACAATCCCTTAATCTGAATCTGGGATAGTTTACATTTTAATTTTGAATAGTGGAAACCTTTAACGATAATAGTTTATATTTAAATCTTAACTGGAAGTCTTAAACTGGAAGAAGATTACTCTCTGAAATCAAATAACAATTTGTGAGCCTACATGTTAAACGACAACTTCCCTAGCACGTAGCTCTAACCAACAATTCTTTAAAGATCGAATTTAAAATACTTTACAATATGCAACAACTAAAGATATTTTAATAATTTTAAGAATTTTAAAAATTATTCAATTAAATAAAGCTTTACAATGGGTTCTTCTAACCTCAATACAAAATTGACATGTGACAATTTACATAGTGTGATAAAGAAATACATCAATTAATAATTAATACGTACCTTTTCCAATATATGGCCACTTACAATATAAATATTATATTATATATTATTTAAATATTATTATATCAAGTCACCCCAAACGAGTGAACTCCTTTGCAACGTTTCACCAAAAAGACGTCGTTCGCCATGGTCAAGACCAAGCGGAAAAAGAATGTCATAGATTGACATAATATATCATAATGTTTGTTTTTTTTTTTTTAATCTGGAGTAGGCAAAAATCACCTGTTACATGACTGACCGACCTGACTGCAGCACTATCTGCCGGGCTCAGTTGTGAATCTAAACCATTCTCAAATCCCCTTCAATAAACACAAACAATTTTGGCAAAATCGGTCCAGCACACACACAGAAGAAATTTATTATATACTAGCTGTGCCCTGCGGTTTCACTTAAGTCACTGCAGCGCCATCTGCCAGGATGATTTGTGCATCTAAACCAATCTCAAATCCCCTTCAACACCAGTCCAGTCGTTTAGGAGCGCAGTGACATATATACACACAACAATAAAATGTGTAATAAAATGTGTGTCCATGTGTGATGTAGCATATATATGTAAGATTTAGATAAAGATGTGGTTCATTTCATACAAAACCTAAACAGGCGCGTACTACGCACCGACGATCACTTAGTCATAAAAAAAATATCGACGTACTGACGAGCTTTGGTCAGTACGTCGACACTTTTATTAATCATACTTTCTTTACCAAGACAGCTTAAACTTATTATTATAAGCCAGAATGCTGGCCTGGAATTCAACCCTCTAAATGTTATCATAAAGGAAAATGCTGATGTTAGTGAAAAGTAAAATGGATGTGAAATGGAGTCCGTTTCTTCTTGCGTCTTAACAATATACCTACACAAAATTTGTATTTGGAATATTAATGCTATTTTAGTATTCAACTATTTCGGGTTTTACAGTTAAAAAAAGTAATCAATCTAAAAATAAGCAGCAGCAAAATCTCGGATATTATCCAATAATGTAAAACTAGCGATCGTCCGTAGATCGAAATTCATATTATACATATATATATTCATATAATTTCACTGCGATAATCAATTTGTGAATTCAATTAATTGTAGTAGGTATTGTGTGCGTGAAATAGTGTTAGTTTCGTTTTATTTAATTAAAATATTATATGTGTAACAGATCATATGACCGTACATGTTCCCACACCATATATAACATTATTGTATTAACGTAAGAGTCAGTTTGTAGCTCGCCGGCACCTAGGGCACGTGTAACATAAACAATTAATAAAAGCAGTTCAATATCAAACGTGTATTATTTATATCTCTTTATACTCGTTAAGCTACATTCTCCAAATATGTATTATATACATGTTACTTTAATATCTTAGCTTACTGCACTTATCCTACACATTTATATATTATGTGCCAAATTTTCATACTCTTTCGCATATTTTTTGTAAAAAGGGAAATTTTTGCTTCATGTATAATAATACCTATAAGTTTTCCATTTAAGGCGAAAATAATTAATCACACAAATTACAAGAAAACTAAACGGGTTTGATACTGAACGCATATAAAAAACAATTTTTTGAAGTCATATTCACAACGAAAGCTTTATTAATTGAAAATATGTAAAATTATCAGATAATATTCGTTTCTAAAAGTATTTTTATTTCATTGACTTTGACCCGGAAGGTAATAAATATCTTCAAAGATAATTCATAAACTAATTACAAAAGCAATCTTCAATTCAATTACTATTTTTTCAACTTTTAAGATCTAAATCTTTTATTACTGAAATAAATAAAAATACATATTAATAATAAAATATTAAGAATAAAATTGATTTATTATTTTTATTATGTAAAGAACTTTATTTTTGCTCGACTCAAGGTCGGATATTAAGAACCAGGTACGGGCCTAAGCCAAGTATTCAGATTGCGGGTACTATTGAAGTGTGATAAGGGTAAGTGATTATTTTGAATATAATGTGTGTTTCCGTTTAGTATCCTTCTATTTTATGTGTAAGTATTATTATTATACAAATTTTCGTATATTCTTAATAAAATTTTGGATTTATTTCTTTATCTAACAATTTATGTACATATAAACTTATTTACTAAATTAGGATACATTACAAGACAAGAACAAGGGTAAAGCTTATTCCGTTGAGGAATTTCCTCAAGTAGACCTGATATACATGGAAATCTTTATAAAGTTGAAATTCGTATATTTTAAGATGCAAGATGAAAGAGCTTTCAGCATTTCCCATTTCTCCCCCTATCTAAGCTCTTTATAGCTTTAGAGGTTGATTGTTTTGACCTTGTGTTTTTATTTGGCTTATAAATTTATTCACAATCTGTGCAAAAGTATAATTATTGATATTTTTATTTTGTTTTACTTTCACTCATCAATGTTGTAGTGATAAAACAGAGATTACTTTTTATAGTATAAGAGGTCAAGCGTGCAGTTTGATCCTTTTTATGACTACAGAAACCCATAGGTATCGCCAGAATATATGTGCACATGAGTCGCCATCCTTTCCGCGTTCTTGAAAACGTGCCACCGGAAACTCATGCACCGCCGAAAGCACGAAACGCGACAGCGTAGGTGTTGTGATACATTCTCGTCGACGAATTTCCACTTTGTCGTGGTCCGTGGCTTGAAGGGATCTCATAAATGGCTCTTGTTTTTATGTAACTTTATGTATTTTTGTATGATATAGAAAGCTGTAAGTTTTCCAAATAAATAAAATAAAATAAATAAAATAAAATAAGGGGACGCTCCGAGTGGGCTTCCTCACGGGCCCCCTCAGGATGCGTTCATGGAGAAGGGGTCGCGGGAGGAGAGGTGTCTCAGTGTGTCGTTGCCGTCCTTCCTGTCCTGTGCGGCCGTTTAATGGTTGGCCCCTGGGTGGTGGTCGCGGGGTGGGACCGTCGCCTTGTGGATGAGACAGCCAATGTTGGAGGTCCTCCACCCGTGGCTCTGAATTAGCAGATGGCGGCGAGTATTGGGACCACCGGCGTAGCGTGCTCTGTTGGAGTATTGGGACCAGGGGCAGAATGGGAACCTGACTCAATTGCACGGTTTCAACGTTGGAGTAGGGACTGTTCAAAAGCAGCCGGACGGTCCTCAAGGAGGAGAAGTCTGGCTTTTTTCCCTAGGCCATCCTGTCGCTGCAGGGACCCTGTTGCTTGTAGATCCGGGGCCCTTCAATTATAGCGGCTAAAGGCACCCGGCAAGCTCATTATTCTGTGTTCATGTTACCCTGACTATTACGAGTAGATCAATCACTTTCTGATACATTTTTAACCACAAAATATGAACTATCTTGAAAATCAGACATATCCTCCAACCAAGATACAATTTGATACTATTTAACATTGAATCTAAAGATTAAAAGCGTTTTTAGTTTTCGCAGTATGTATATGTTCGCAGTATATACCGTGAAAAATGTAGGCTAAATTTCATTATTGCAAAAATACATAAATTAATACATAAATAAAATAATAAAAAACACTTTATTTTGCACCAAAATAACAATAGATCAGTACTTAAAACTAGATTGCTACAGGTACAAAAAGGCGGTCTTACCGCTCTCAGCGGTCTCTTCCAGACAACCAATAATAAAAAGAAATCAACATATACAAAAGAGGATAATTGGCACAAACACGAGTAAAGAAGCGAATTTTGAATATTTTCATTTTCAAAGTAAATATAATGTATAATAGAGAAAATAATAACATTATTAATATCAATAGTAATACCTACATAATAATATATACATATACATACATACATAATGATATATACATAAATACATACATACACAATGATATATACAAAATATACAAATATTAAAATACATAATCCATTTAAATTAAAATATGATATGATATGAGCAACGTCCTAAAAGATACTTATTGAGAGGTAATGTTCCTTGAGGCGCTTTTTAAATGTCACAATTGTTTCTGAGTTCTGTACAGACTCAGGCAACGCATTCCACAGATGGATAGTGGACAGGGCAAACACAGTCATACATAAATTAAATAATAAATTTGGTAAGAGGTAGTTCCACACTGCATGCTTGCATGCAGTCGAATTAGACCTGCACGACCGGGGGACTGGCGTAAAGTGACAGCTGTGCTGTCGCGTTTCGCGCGGTGTGTAAGTAGCCGGTGGCCCATGGAGGTGGGAGAAGAAAGGAGGGCAGCGCATCTGTATAGCCTCTATTCGGATGTTTGTGGGTTTTAAATCGACAAACAATGAACATTCGGCTAGCTTCGGCTAGCTTGTCACGCGAACAACTAGTTTAATATATTAATATGGAAATATTTTTTTTATTTGTGATGTTACGGGACGCTTGCTGCGCACGGGGGAAACTGCTTAGGGTCTGAAAATCAAGAAAAGGGAATAAAAAATAAATTGTTATCGACGTCAAACATACACATATACATACATACATCGTTAGTATTTATTTTAAAAAATGTTTTCTTATAATATTCACTAAAAACAATTGAATACTTTCAGTTTATGCTTACTGTTTATTATTTCAATCATAAGCAATAAACGACGCGACGGTTGTAGACGTTTTGAAACTCAAATTTATCTGTCAAATCCGAATTCACTGAAATATTCATAAGAGTTAAGCCTTAACCGGTTAATCGTATTATTAATTGGATAGAAAGTTTAAGCAATCAATTTTCGTTTATCCATTATCGATTTCGTCAAAAACTCAAGGAGGAGCACTGTAAGGGATTGAATTCTTCGACACCAATTTTCAGTGACATTCGAAGATCGAGACGGAAGACAGTGACGAGTTTAAATACTTACATAAATAATAAATTATAAGATTAATAAATAAGCAATTATCTATATTCTATTTTCATCCCACAGATCCTAAATTACGGGTCAAACCTAAGCAATAGTGTTATCTGAAATTAGTATTGAATTAACCTATTTGTTTTCCCTAACCTTGTAATATCCTCACAGGTAAGGGAATTACCTACTGAGGGAATGCTCCGTTTATTTCGCAGAATATATTTATTACTTATTTAACGACCTTTTCATTTCTCGGTACTTTAGTGAGTCTGGTGGTCTCTTCAGCTTAGTTTTGTGTAAATGGAACTGGTGATGCAGCTACATTTGATCCCATGTGAAATAGATTAACCTAAATAAATACAATATTATAGCAGAACGCACGTAACTACGATGGTACGTCACCAGGACATGACATGACATTGATCTCTCTAGACAATATACCATACACAAGTGAGACTTAAAATGAATGTTAATTTTTCAATAGTGCCTTTATTTTGTAGCAGCAGAAGAATCCCGGTTTGTTAGTGTTTAAGCCAGATTTTATTAAAATTTCTTATGATGCGTTCTGCAGCTATATTAAGAGTTTCCCCACTGAATATGCTGCCACGTTGTCATGGTGGTAGATCCTAAAGGCTATGCCGGACAAGCTACCCATACCGGACAGGCTTGCGGGAGAGGCTAGACTAAGAGCAACTCAGCTGGAAAGTCTGAATCAGCAGATGGCGGATTAGGAGGACCGGCGTGACTTGCTCCTATGGAGTATTGAGACCAGGGGTCAGGTTGAGTATCTGACCCATTGCACGGTTCCGACGTTGTAGTAGGGTCTGTTCAGAGACAGTCGGACAGTCCTCAATGAGAAGAAGTCTGGCCTTTTTCCCTAGGCCAGCCTGTCGCTGCAGGGATTCTGTTGCTTGTAGATCCGGAACCCTCCGATTATATACAGGGTTACAGGAAAAGTCGATGTAGATCCGTTAAGGGCGTGTAGTTAGCATCGTTTCTAACTGATTTGGTTATGAAACACCCTATCCTAAACCTAACCGTTTTCGAGAT
>LUGF01025923.1:166634-177927 GCA_001625245.1 Calycopis cecrops
AAAAAAAAAAACAAAACACCTGCCTGCCTTAAAAATAATAACTAAATAGAAAATCAACTGAAAATGCCGGAACAAGATAAAAATTCAATTTTTACATGCAGTCGGAGGCAAAAAAATTGATGGCTTTGTGCATGCCTCCGACTGCATGTAAAAATTGAATTTTTATCTTGTTCCGCCATTTTCAGTTGATTTTCTATTTAGTTATTATTTTTAAGGCAGGCAGGTGTTTTGTTTTTTTTTTAAATTTTTATTTTATTGTATGTCAATAATACATTATAATCAGGTCTGATCAAGTTTTTTAAGCATAAGGGGGGAAAACGAACAGTCGGAGCTTTTTAAGGACCAACCATTTTTTTCCTCCACCGAAAACTTATAAACCGCACGTAACACGATGGCCAATTCAGTCTGTACATGGGCGTGTAATGCAGAAGGGTCGCTCTCCTCCTCACCAACATGCAGAATCGGAAAAAATGCAGAATCTTACAAATTGCGTATATTGCGTATAAAGCGCTCGGAATGCAACTGAGTCTTGTGACCAATTGGTACCTCCGCAGTCATGCCAGCCCCTAGCACTGCCGTCCTCAAACTAAAAGGCAGTTATGTGACAAAACCAAGTTTTGAGCTAGAGCTGAAAAAAGAGCGAACATTTTTAAACTGATGCTATTCATGCTTTGATTGACTGATGAGTTGACTTGTAATATATGAAACGATAGCTATTTTTGTAAGCTTTTATGAGAATATAATTGATATAGTAAATATATAAATAAATATATTAAAATTCCATATTTTCCTTTGGAACATGGTAAAATTTTAACTATTCTACGAATGAAACCGTCCCCAAATGGCGGTTAAAGACACTTAACTGCTCTATACTCAGTTAATTTTCACAAACCAATATGTGTGTTCGTATATGAAGCTAACAAAATTTACTTGCCTATGAAGCAGTTTACTGATTGTGTCCACGACATAAAAGTGGCCAACGTCATGTTACCGCTTTTTAAATAAAGAACTGTTGCTTAACTACCTCATACTCAAAAGCCATCTTTTGATAAATCCAACACATGACTAGGTTTGCTAGTCGTGATTCGTTTAACTTCATTAAAAAAATTAAATTAAATACTTTTATCCCATTGTATTGACCAGACTTATGTTTTACCTACAGTGTTTTACCCATAGATTTAGAATTATTCTCACTACGTGAAAGATGTACACAGCGTGGGAGCGAGACATTCAAATTATCAAATATTTTTTTGTCTCGTCTCTTTTCTGACATTGTGTAACTTGTACATTCTAAATCTATGGTTTTACCCATCTGATTTGTCAATTAAATTAAAATCTTTGTGCAATATTGTGCTTTATAAAATTCACCGCAACGTTCTAAATTTAAACCGCACAGTACCCGTTGTGTCTCAGTAAATGACTGTGACGTACGCTCGGCCGTGCATACATAATATGGACGGAGGGGGAGCCTGAAGGACGTTTTCAGCTATTAGGCTTCGGAGGTCTGAAACTGGTCGGACTGAAAGATTGGTTTTAATATTCGTTTATTTTGTCTTACTTTATAATTCAAGTACTTTATATGATTTGCTTTTGCTACATAAAAGTTCAATCCAGCAAAAAAAAATTTTTTATCATGGCTTATATACTATATTAATATGAATGTGTTAACGAGCATTTAATATAAGTCACTATATAATTACATTGATGACCTGTTGTCCTGACGTCGTCCATTGTAAGAGACATGGTATTATCTGACGAGAGGAAAAACAATATGTGACAACATAGCTGTCACTTTTCGCGATATCATATGAACAAGTCCATTTACCATTAAACATTCATATAATGGAACCTTTAATATATAAATAAATAGTAGTAGTAAGATAAATTCATTTCAATTGTACTAAGGGAGTGAATCAAACTATATAAATAAATTGCTAGACGGATCGACATTCATTAATTATCAAGTGTTCTCGATATTGGTTCATTGAAAATCGTTTACATTTGAAAGTTTAACGATTTGGTTGCTATTTAATTAAACTTATTTATTACGGATAGCATCCGTGCAGACACGGAATAATATTATGTACTCTAGTATCATTTCCTTAGGTCCCTAGGAGAGAAATCATAGGCAAGACTTAAGATTCAAGGTGATTTTCGATGCACTGGTGCATTACGGCGCCAACCTCGTCAATTAGAACTGTTGTTATTACTATATATTCCAAAATGTAAGACACTCACGTTCTTAGTACACGAGTACAAAACTGCAATGTATTGTAGTGTAATTCAGGATAAAGTTAAGTTGGCACATACACTGATTATGTGTCGCTTTTGAACTCAGTGGCTTGAATAACTTGAATTATAATTAATGCACATTTAATGATGATGATATAAGATATAAGAAAAAACTAATAACGAAGAAAGCAAAGCCGCGGGTAAATGCTAGTATAATATGTAATAGTTATACATATATTTATATATATGAAACACTAATAATTAATTTGTGCTGAAAGATTGCAATTATAATTTATGTCATAAAAGATACCTAAAGTGCTGAATTGGATCAGTGTAACCGAAGAAGTAGCTCTCTTGGTCCAACACGTCTTGTTGAACTCCTAAGATATTATTTAAATTGGTTTTTTTATGCGTATTGCTTTGAACTTTTTGTTCTAATTTTATAAATATTTAGCAAGTACGACTGACGACGTACCTCCAACTTATAGGATACCATCACAAAGTGGCTGTCATGA
The DNA here is from genome assembly GCA_001625245.1 of Calycopis cecrops. Taxonomy (NCBI): domain Eukaryota; kingdom Metazoa; phylum Arthropoda; class Insecta; order Lepidoptera; family Lycaenidae; genus Calycopis; species Calycopis cecrops. Next base: position 169,382 of record LUGF01025923.1, read on the forward strand.
TGTGGTGTTCCAACAGCCTTGCGAGTTCCTGACGACTCATTGGAAAGAAAAGGGTAACACGTGTGCTTAGCAATAAAAAGTAAAGCACATAAAAAAAAATTCCAAGTATTATTGATATTTAATACGGTGTACAAAATTGTCACAAATTGGTATAATTTATATCTGATACTTTTGTATTTATTTTCCCAAGCATTACGTGCAATAATATTTCTGACTTGATCTCATCACTAGCCAATAACGTTAACCACAACGACAACGCATCGATTTAAATTGTTTAATTTGTGGTAATTCTTTTTATTTGATTACGTGCAAATATAAATAAATTAATTTTTCTAGAAAAATATATAGGTATAGAATTAGTCTATATGTAATTTCCATTTCTTTTTATATCGTTATAATATCTTGTTATTTACAATCGATATCTTCAATCAATCTTTTTACAAACGATAGCTATAGCTCATTAAAAAAACCGAAGTATGATATAACATCTGTATAAAATAATGCAATTGAAATAATATATCCTACTGATGTATATCAAACATTTTGTATTTATTTCTTATGAATTTACTTACCTACTGATAGTGTTGCGTCGAGTAGCATTGGATCTGCATAACTCATCATCAGGACGCTTATAATTATTGTTTATATCCAGCAGTGGACGGACTAAGGCTGATGATGATGATTATATTTTTATAACCTATTAGCTCAATAAAACAAAGAACATTATAAAGACAATATTTTTTTACTTTATGCCTGTGAACGTCGGTGATCACTTACTATGAAGAAACGACTACTCGCTTGTCTCCAATTTAAAAAAAATATTACCCAAATGAGTCCCAAAGAGGAGTATTTGTTTTGTCGAGCATTGTCTGTGTCTAAATATATAATATAAAGATTTATATTTTCGTTCTTACAGTCAGCCTGAATGGCTTTACAGATCTAAAAATGTCGTTAAGTTAACATTTCGATAATGCTGGTAACACAGGAGTAAATGTAATTTTAGCGGCCTTGTATATTTTATTTCAATGTAATGTTATTTCGAAATGTGGGCAAAGCAGTCTAAGCCTGCCTTTAACTTCTATAAAAAACATTTACAAATGGTTTTATTTCGAACAAATAAGAAAATATATAGAAACTTTTAGACTTTCTTTTTCTCAGATTTAAATTTCGTTCTTCATCCCTTTTTCGAAACCGTGTTCTATGTGATCAGAATAATTTATTTAAAATTTTATATTCCCACAACTTTTTCCATTAAAATGCCATTATGCATCAATTTATATTCAAGATCAGCTACTAAGTTTAAAAAGCAACATAAAAATATATTTTAACTTTTGTTCGTGATATTTTCACGAAATTGCACCACGTTACGAACGTGGTACAACAAAGAAGTCTTCTTTGTATTACCTACTGTACTATTTTTTTTTTTATGGTATAAGAGGGCAAACGAGCAGTCGGAGCCATTTTCATGACTACCGACGCCCACAAACATCCACATAGAGGCTATACAGATGCGCTGCCCTCCTTTCTCCTCCCACCTCCATGGGCCACCGGCTACTTACACACCGCACGAAACGCGACAGCACAGCTGTCACTTTACGCCGGTCTCGTGTAAGCGAGAGGTACCTCCCCGGTCGTGCCGGCCCAATTCGACTGCATGCAAGCATGCATTGTGGCACTACCTCTTACTAATCCGAATTAATCAATTTGATACAACCCACTTATTATAAATAAGCTGCCAAGCCACCAACAGATAAATCAGCATGAACTATCACAATAACAGGAATATATGAAATTCAATATTCTGTGAAATAATGGAAATACACACAAAATTTGACCCAATATGTGAAGCTGTTTAGTAATTTACAAACCCACAACAGCGCCACTTACTGAGTCCAGTTGTATTTTGTAGGCTATAGGAAACTATCGAAATACTCATATAAAATTTCAACCCAATCATTTAAGCTGTTTAGAAGTTTATCCGATTTTCCACGGGAATAAAGCATTTTCCCGGGGTAAAATAAAGCCTATGTTAATTTGTGATGACGTAGCATTCAAATAGTGAAAGAATTTTTGAAATCTGTCGAGTAGTTTCAGAGCCTATTCATAACAAAGAAACAAATCTTTCCTCTTTATAATAGTATAGATACTATATTTAATACGTCATATTATGTGCAATGCACAAAATAAACGATAAGTAAATTGATAAAGACAAACAAGAGTCAACAAAATTTATCTATGATATTTGAAATTCATTTAAGAGGTTTTGTAGATTTGAAAATTAATGAATTAACGAAGAAGAATAAAGAGTTTTTGGCAACTGACACTGGGCAGACTAAAACCAAGAATGTGCTATTAAATGGGTGATCAAAATTGATGTGTGAAAGAAACAGAAGCCTTTGTGCAGATGGGACTTGCGAACATAACTATACATAGCTTACTGTCCTTTTTCCACAGTATATTAGCTTTACCAATTCATTTTATTCTATTTACATGACTTCAAAAATGTATGTAAATAATATGTTTGCTTGTCTACAAATATTTCGCGTTTGGCTAATCTAATTTTAAGGCGATCTCAACAAACTATTCGTTACACTTAGATATTTATTTTTGTATAATTTTAGTCCATTTTGCACTTCCGTTTTATTTTTATTGCAAACAAGGAAGAAGAGCTTTCAAATAATTTGTCTTGAGTAAGAGGTGTTGCCACACTACATGGTTGCTGCAGCCGAATTAAGCTAAAAGGGGAAGAAAAGGGGAGGTAAAGTGACAGTTGTGCTGTCACATTTCGTGCGGCGTGTAAGTAACCGGTGCTTCATGAATGTGGGAGGAGAAATAAGGGTAGCGCATCTACATAGCCTCTTATGCGGATGATGACAGCTATAGTTCCAGTCTTGGCCACCGGGTCAGATAATTTATTATTGCACCATAAATGGGTGACCATTCATCGTGGGTGTTGGTAGTCATAAAAAAGGCTTTAACTACTCGCTTGCCCCCCTATACCATAAAAAAGAACTTAAATCAGGCATGAACGACAACCGAAGGTACCTCTCGCTCACATGACTCTGCTTCAAATTAGCGGCTATGATGATGCTTTACTTGCAGCTTGTGTATTTTTAATGTCTGTGTTAGAAGAAGAGGAAAGGAAAATAAAACGTGTGCCTTTTCATAGGGCAAAAAAATCCTTTACAACTCTCCGATTAATCGTTGTCCTTTACGTGTGTAAAAAGTCTGATAATAATTCATTTCTATCGACATCCATATGGAGATACGAACATTTTCTGACGCATTTTATAATCATCATCATCATCATTAGCCTATTGCAGTCCATTGTCCACATATAGGCCTCAAAAAGCCTTCAACAAATGTGTCCTACCAGTCATGACCTACGGAGCCGAAACGTGGGCACTCACGGTCCGACTGGTCCACCAATTTAAAGTTGCACAGCGCGTTATGGAGAGAGCTATGCTCGGTGTTTCTCGGAGGGATCGAATCCGAAACGAGGTAATTCACCAGAAAACTAGGGTAACCGACATAGCTACTCGGATTAGCAAGCTGAAGTGGCAGTAGGACGGTCGTATCTGCCGCAGAACCGATGATCGTTGGGGTCGACTGGTTCAAGAGTGGAGACCGCGTACCGGCAAACGTAATGTAGGACGCCCTGTGACTAGATGGAGTGACGACATACGCAAAGCTGTGGGCTGGAAGTGCTAAATGTTAGCCGAAGATCGAGGCCAGTGGCGTGCTATGGAAGAGGCCTATTTTATAATATCCATGATTTTTTATCAAGTACCTGTTTAGCATAATATAAACTCATTTTTAACCACGAAAGATTGACTTTGTTCGTTTACTTGGGTCAAATTTTTCACAATGAAAACAATTTATATTTTAGATAAGAAATATAACAATAAAATCACATCATTACGTTTGACTGCTTAAATATCTTATCCTTTACCTACAAATTCCTTTTAGTCGGATCAATTTAATATCCTTAGAGAGATAGGTATTAAACATCCATTTTTCATCTTATATAAAGAAGGATATGAATTTGGCAGCCTTATATATTATTATTATTTACTAAATATTATATTCTTATTAAATATTATATTCTTAGAGCGAGGAAAATCTTTTTTTTCATAACACGTTGTCATAAACAAAATATTTAGTGCATTTAATGAAATAAAAAATAATTCGGAAGGGTTAGCACGAGTAACGATAGGATAACAGGCTGTATGGGCGGCACTGCTATATACTATAAGAGGTCACTTCAGTGTGCCCCTCTCGATCCCCCCACCCCTCTACAGAACTTAGAAGTTTCCGCTTGTAAGCTCTGTATGACAGGTCACCCTAACATCACGATATACTCGGCCTACCAGCCGTCTTCCAAACCGCTGCTTCACAGTGACCTTTTAGCCCTACTTGACCCCAATGACCCCGTCATTGTCGCGGGTGACCTTAATAGCCGCCATTCCGACTGGGGCGATTTTATCCGAAATTGCAACGGTCATATTCTGGTTAATTTCTTAGAGTCAGAGGAAGTAGTCCTCACTGCATCTTTGGCGCATAGCGGGCCGGTTCAACGTCCTAGTATATTAGATTTAGTTCTCGTGAAAAACGTCTCTATCGCCCTAGGGCAGATAAAGACGTTATACGAGTTAGACTCAGACCACAGACCAGTCTTATTAGATTTTGGCCCCCTCGATAATGTCATTGTCTGTAAAAAGATAATAGATTATAATCTTCTGCGAGTTAATCTCGCTAATATTCAGTCGAGTCACCTCGAAAATATCCCCGATAGGATAGGGCCGAGCGACGCTGACAGGGTGATCGCTCAGCTCACCAATCACTTAGATTTCTCTATAGAGATGTCAACAAAAGAGATACTAGTGGCCTTACACAACCACTGGGATCTTCCGTCCGACATCAAAGAACTTATCCGCGCGAAAAATCGTGCGAGACGTAGGTTTTGTAAACATCATTCAGATGACCACCGTACTATCCTCCGTCACCTCCGCGAGGAGGTAAAGTCCCAGGTAGATGCTTTCCGCCAAGACAAGTGGGCTCTCCTACTTAGTCATCTTTCGCCCTCGCATACGGCCTATTGGACGCTTGCGAAAGCTCTGAAAGCAAAGCCATGGCAATCATACCCCTCCCTCTCACGTCCAAACAGTCTCCCTGCAATAGACGACTATGACAAAGCCGAGCTATTGGCCGATACGTTGGAGCAGCAGTGCACTCCAAGTATCACACAGTTAGTGCCCTCCCACGTGGAGGAGATCAATAGGGAATTAGAGCAGCGCCTTTCTCTACCTTTACAAGGCGATCCCCTCCGCCCGACAGACCTTGATGAGGTAACAGGTCTCATCAAGGCACTTGTCCCCCGAAAGGCCCCGGGGCCTGACGGTATCACTAACAATGTCTTAAAGAGCTTACCAACGGCTCTCCTAAGCATCTTAGTGTGCATCTTCAATGCTCTCCTCGAAGACTGCGCATTCCCCGACCCATGGAAGTTAGCTACTGTGATCGGTATTCATAAGTCGGGTAAACCCCGCACCGATCCCACTAGCTACCGTCCCATCAGTCTCATTAGTTCGATAGGTAAAATCTATGAGAGAATTCTTCTCGCACGCATCAAAGATGCTGTGCGGGAGAGAAATCTCTTCATGGATGAGCAGTTCGCCTTCCGCGAAAAACATAGTTGTCCGCTTCAGGTTCACCGTTTATGTGAATTTGTTCACGACGGTATTAACCGTAAGCGTCCCATTCCGACATGCGCAGTCTTTTTCGATGTAGCTAAAGCTTTCGACAGAGTATGGCATGAAGGCCTAATCTGTAAACTGTTTCGTCTAGGTCTGCCGGATAGGCTTGTCCTAACCATTATGGCTTACCTGACAAATAGGGAATTTCAGTATAGAGTGGAGGGTACGCTCTCCACCAGCCGTCCCTTAAGAGCCGGAGTCCCTCAGGGCTCCGTTCTCTCCCCCACTCTGTATAATCTCTATACGAGTGATATCCCGCGCCATCCCAGGGTAGAGCTGGCGATGTTCGCGGATGATATCGCCCTTTATAGTCGTGCCCGCACAGTCCCTCTAGCGACCAAGTACCTCCAGCAGGCGATCACCTCCTTAGGGGAGTGGTTCGCCCGCTGGAGGATCGAGGTCAATTCCGAAAATTCCCAGTCGATTCTGTTCTCAGGTCGCTCCCTTCATGTTCAAACGAGACCGGCTCGTATTATGCCCCCCGTTTCTTTATACGGTCAAACCATCCCCAGGGTACGCTCCGTCAAGTACCTGGGGGTCACTCTTGATAGTCGTTTCAATTTTAAGCCGCACGTTAAACGCGTGCGCAAAAAAGCCCTTTATGTGTTACACAAGTTGTATCACCTTATCAATGCTAGAAGTAAAATGTCGCTTTGAAATAAGCGTACTTTATACGTCACATGCATTAGACCGATTTTTTCTTATTGCTGTCCTGTGTTTGCACACGCTAGCCCTAGGACTCTCTTACCTTTGCAAGTAGTGCAAAATAGGTTCCTCCGTATGGCCACGGGTGCCCCGTGGTATGTCCGTAATATCGATCTTCATAAAGAACTCGAGCTCCCCTCTATTAGTGGGCACTTCAAAGTGCTCACTAAATCTCATTTCGATAGGGCCACCTCTCACCCCAACCCCCTTGTCACGAAAGCAGCGGATTACAACCCCGACTGCGTGACTAGTCGGTCGACGTCCCAGACATGTTCTGGCTGACGCCGACGACATTATCACTACAACTGTTACACGAGTTATGGAGACACGTAAACAAAGACAGACACACACCCGCGATGTAGGTACTCTACACCCCGTCCGGGGGATCCGGACGCGGACACAGTACCGACCACAACTTCACCCTGACAGACAACAGCACACACGTTCGGCTCCGGTAAGCCAGAACGACGATGTTAGTTTAGTCTCAGGGAATAATGCCAGTGCCCTTTTGCAGAGCTCAAATCAAACCGCCGAACCGGTTAGGTTAACCACGACATCCGCGCGCGAGTCGTACCACCCGCCAGTGGTGGAGGGGGGGTCCGGGCCCCTCAGTCAAGATAGCTCATAGAGCTCTTCAAGCTCATGACCCGTGTCGGCCACTTTTTAGCTGCCGCGCGCGAGCTGCTCCCCTCCGTTAAAGGTGGGGAGTTGAGGACACCCGCTGTCCTCGGCCACGATAATAATAGTATAACCTATTAATCGCAATAGTCCGGTTTGCTTTCTCCCATTAGTCTGGGAAAGAAGAGGGGGTCTGTCCCCCTATCGACCATAAGTACAGAGGTTCGACGCTCCAGGTGAGTTCACCTCTCATATCGATGAAGCTGCACTGACCTTCAGTCCTTAGCGTATTATCTATCTAAAAAAAAAAAAGAAAGTTAGCACGAGTTAATGAACAGCAAATTTTTAGAGTGTTCAAAGAGGTAAGAGTTTGTAAATATTATTTTTTATCGTTCATTTTTTTAAAAATTGAATCAACTTTTGACATACGCCATTTAACAATTAAAGCGAATAATCCTAGGTACAAATATTCGAAATTCGAAAATTTATTTAACCTAACATTAATTAAATTTTAATTATTAATATTCTGTATGTTCAAATAGCTAATCATCAAATGATTTATTTGTTTTTGTTATTTAATATAGCTTGTCCTAGCTTAGGACTCCTAAGCCCAGTGAATGTTAACTTACTGAATGTGTCGCAGAGATATGATAAAAAGAATATGTGACTTGGGCTGGGCTTATAGGAATTTGGGACACATGCCTATAAGCCCCGCCAACAGTTGATATCAATTTTTTTACTAGGTAATTAAGAAATAATTATCTTAGTCGAGCTTAAAAAGTGCTAAAGTAAATAATAACATTATACGAGCGCGAGCCTCGGATATATTTTATTTAGTGCTTGAGTCGCAAAGTGTATTTTCAGGTTCGAAACATAGACTACGAATCTTACCACATAACATTGAAAATTAAAAAAAAAAATTAAAACTAGTGGACCCGACAGCCGTAGTCTTGTCATTATTAGAAAATATGCTGTCATGGTAACGTGTATGCTGAATTGTCAACCCGTTATTTTGCCCTACAATAGTGTATTTCAAGTCGAAATGCCGACTGCGGCATTATAAAATATATTGATTAATTATAGCCTAAATCTAACCGAGGACTGATATCTATATTGTGAAAAAGTTTCATTAAAATAAAATAAAATAAAATAGAATGAAAACCCGTCCAGTAGATTTTGCGTGAAAGCCGCACAAAACAAAGTCAGAATGACTTCCTCCTCAGTTTTATTATATGTATAGATTACTTTATTGAGTTATGTCTAAAGTCGTAGCAATAATTTTGCTGTTTATAATTTTAGCTATCTATATTCTATATTTTTACCTTATTTATTTATTTTTACATAAGTGTATTAGCCGTCTCTCAGGCCCCGCAAGGGGCCTGGGGAAACTCGATCGGAGCTTTAAGCTCCCCGCGAGTGGGATCTTCCGCACCCCGTTAATACAGGGCGGTCCTTGGGGGGGGGGGG
>LUGF01025923.1:199479-210930 GCA_001625245.1 Calycopis cecrops
TTTTTTTTGAGCACCTGATAGCTGTACTACTAGAAAATCCAGGATTATCCATTCTTTACGGGGCACCCTGTATATATATATATATATATATAGTTATTAAGTATTTTTAAGAGTAGCCTATCGCTGCTTTAATCGAGGAGCATCGCACAAGATAGATGCAATATAAAGACTATTTTATTTTAACTAGAGTAATCAAGTAACATCGGGTCACCGACTGCTCGTTTATCCCCTTTACTCTAATACAACAGGAGAGTGTCAGTTTTGTCAAGAATATGTTTCTGAGAATGTAGATTTCTATGTTCTTTGTTACAGCCTGAGTGAATTCACGGGTTTTAATGTATGAATTCAAAATCAAAATCAAAAACAAAATATTTTTATTCAAAATAGAATTAAAAAAATTGCTTTTTGAACGTCAAAAATTTCCATCTACCACCGGTTCAACCCTAGCCCCGTCCTGAGAAGAACCGGCGAAACAAACTCAGCGGGCCTCATTCATTTCTTCATTATACATACATTAAAAAAAATATACAAAAATATATAATATATATATGTATATATATAAAATATAAATATATTGTCGCTAAATTCATATCGATAAAGCAGATTAACTGTAGAATTATTTTTTTTTGCGATCCAGTACCTATATTGTTATTCAATGTCAAGTTATTTCGCAATCTAGGCAAAACAGCCTGAGGAATTTTAGCTCGTACAATAAAAAACTTACCTTCTACAAAATAGTTTCTTGCTTGAAACATCTTATAGTTTTAATATAATATTTTCTTAAATATTTATATTAAAACATTAAGATCTTCTTATGTTATAAGTGTTTTTCTTTTTCATTTTTTTGTAATCGTGTTCTATGTGAATAATTTATCTACATCTTGTTCTGTCAACGAACTTGTAGGGTAAATCAAAATAATTGAATGCGATTTGTAAAATAATACAGATCGTAGTATTATTTTACAAATCGCATTCAATCATTTTGATTTACCCTACAAGTTCGTTGACAGCGAGTTTTTGGCTTGCCCACCGAGCAATAATCGTATCGACACATTTCCGACACTCTGAATATTGAAATATTGACTCTGACGTATGTGTTCTCAAATTTATCAGCAGTAAGAGTTTCGATTTATTTAAAACTAGCTACGCCCCACGGTTTTACCCGCGTAAGATCGATCCCAAGAAAATATTGTGATTAAAAACATACCCGACATGTACACAAAATTTCATGAGAATCATTCAAGCCGTTTGGGAGGAGTACGTAACTAATATTGTGACACGAGAACATTATATATAGAGAATAGAACAGTTTCATTGTGGCGTTGATAGATATATATGGATGTGCGAGAGTCGCGGTAGCAGGTGTGAAACAGAAGCCTTTGTGCAGATGGGACCCGTGGACGTAACAGTAAAATGTTCCTATTTTCACAGTATATTAGCTTTACCATTTCATTCCATAATATTTACACGACTTTAAAATAGTTTGTAGTTTGTGTTTTTTTATGTTATGTATGTAATATTATCAATGTTTTTCCGAGATTATCTCGAGTTTGACTAATTTTATTTGGTGCCGGTATCATTATTCAATTGAACCAGCATTGAAACTTGAAAGTAATTGTAATTTTAGGACACTGTGTTGTGCACAATGTTCGGATTCATTAAGCCCCATTAAAATTCTGATTAGCCTGTCGGAAACCTAATTGGCAAATGCACACTATTTTATAGATTCCGGTTAGAAGGTAAAGTAGTAGGTAAAGTGTGTGTGTTAGTTAAGATTAGTTTGTCTTGACTTACCTTTGAAACATGCCCATATTTTCATAAACGTAACCTACGTTACAATTTACCGCTACGTTCGTACGTAACCGTAGGTTGTACTTTTTAAAAGTAATTAAGATATAAAAGAGTAGATAAAGTAATGATAGTAATTGAATGCTAAAGACTCTGAATTGTGACGACTTAATAAGGTAAAAGTTATGCTAAGGGTCAGCTCACACCGAGACGCGACGCCTCGCGGCGCCGCGCGTAGATTTTACATAGAGCAACTCAAAATATACTTTATTTACTACACGAAAAGATACACATTTCATTGTGAGAATTCAGATACGTTGAGCTGCGCAGCGCTGCACCTCGAGACGCCTCGCGGCGCAGCGCGACGTATCGCGACGCGGCGGTGACGCGCGGCGTGCAAGAGCGGTGCTGCGTCTCGAGTTGCCGCGCGAAGCAGCGCGGCGCCGCCGCCGCCGCCGCGAGGCCGCTGTGGCGACTTGTCTACTATTTCCGTCCCGACTTCGTTTAGATCTCATGCAGTTCGGTCGAGTGATAAAAAGTTTTTCTAACATCGATCATCCCTAACTACGGGTGTTGAGAGAGCGCGGGAGGGGCGGTCGCCCGCGGCACAGCCGCGGCGAGTAGACACGTTCCGCTGCGCCGCGCGGCGTCTCGCTGCGCCGCGCGGCGTCGTTGATGATACGATTTAAAGATGCGTCTCGCGGCGCCGCGAGGCATCTCGCGGCGCCGCGCTGCGCAGCGCGAAATCAAAGCCGCGTCACGTCGCGTCGCGTCTCGGTGTGAATTGACCCTTAAGCTCAGCGGTATCAATGTTATAAAAACCTCTCGCGATTAAGTTTTTTTACCATAAAAAGTTGTGACATACATAATATAACAAGTTAGTTAATTTACTTATTTAACATAACAACAAGATACAAATAGGAAAATGGGCTCAACACACATTTTGCCGCTCTATTATCCCTTCCCTTGACACCATTAATACCTAGGTGCCTATCTACACCAATTGTTCCTTAATACATGTACAACATTCATCAGTTGCACACGTTACTCAAATGATGCGAAGAAGTGTTTTCTGTTTGGCTCCTAAAATATATAACATGCTGCCTGACGAAATGAAAGATATAAATGTATTGCACTCTTTTAAAATAAAATAAAGAAATATTTAATTGAAAGATGTTTTTATAATTTGGATCAATATCTGAATGAAGTAAAATAATTAGTGTTCTGATGATTAACGACTTTCACTTAAAAATAGTATTGTTTGTATGTACTTTTTTTGCTCTGTATTTTCTTTCTGTAAACTTAATTTACATAATTTATTTAATTAATTGATTAGTTTTATTAATCTGACATTAGGAATCATCTGACATTATTCATTTATCATTAACAACCAAAACATTATGACATTAAATGATTAATGCAATTATATTTTATATTTAATTTAATTTTAATAATTGATTTATTTTTATATAAAATATTTAATTTGTTACTATAATGAACTAATTAGGATAATTGACGACCAGGCTGGCGCAGTGGTACAGGTCTCGGATAAGTGGAGCATGTTGCGCCAGGGGTCGCGGGTTCGAATCCTGCCTTGGTCATGGATGTTTATATTATTATGTATTATATGTATTTCCATAATAAAAATCTTAAATGTATAACATTTCGTAAATTTATAAAACATATTAAATATATTCCGTTGTCTAGTACCCGTAACACAAGTCCTTACGGTACTTAGCACGGGGTTAGGCTAACGTGGTGTGTAAAGTCCACAGATATTTATTTATTTATTTATTAATAATGTGTATATCTGCGTACCTGTAATGGTTAATTGTAGTTGTTTTAAGTACTATATGCTGTTGACATCTTATGTAATACCTAGGTACAATTGCAAGAATTAATGATTGATTGATTGATGGATTGATTGATTGCAAATATAAATTTTGTAATGCTGTAAATTACAAACTTAAGGGATTACAAAGTTATTTATATTTGTTAGTATTCTTGATTTAAACACTAAACACTAAGTGTATTTTAATTTTGAAGCTTCTATGTCTGCTAGAAGTGCCTTGGACTTTTAATGATCATTATGATTTTTATGATCAATTAGACACTAACAGTCAGTCAGTGCCTAATTTAAGAAAGTTCTATTATTTTAACTACTGGTTCAATTTGAATTCAATTTGAAATATATTGTGTTTATACTTTGTTTACCGTTTTATATTGCCAATTTGTTCCTTAACGAAATTGTAGGGGTTCAAAAATAGGCATCAACTACTTCGAGAAAAGAAAGGTATATTATTTAAATTCAAGTAAAAAGTAAGCCAATTTTTATACTATTGATGAAATTATTGTTAGAAGATAATTACTAACACATTACCGAACTATATCATTATTATATTACCGTATTTGAACATTAGAGTATTAATAGCGGTTATACCATTTATACTGTCCTCTAATTTGCCTGAAACTGCCTTAAATGGGATTGTTATGTCATTGTACTTCGAAACGTTTGTGTGGAACCTGTACCTGTATTGTGTACTACAATCGGTGTAACTTACGTAATAGAAAGCATTGACACATAGAATTACTATTTGTACTAGTGATTGTCCGTAGATCCATTTTCAATCTAAGTAAAACTTTTTTGTAAATAAAAAGTAAATATATATTATATACATAAAAAATAACAGTAAAATCTGTGTGTCTGTTCACATTATTATACATTGAATAGTACATAGTACGATATGTAAGTATCCGGTGGCCCATAGTAGAAGGAGGGCAACGCGTCTGTATAACCTTTTTGTGGATGTCTATGGGCGTAGTAATGAAAATGGCTCTGACTGCTCATTTGCCACCTATAAAAAATAGAGTGCGCGCCTTATTGTGAATGAGTTTAGTTTTATTTCATTAAAATAATAAAATGTAATTCATGTCATATTAATTAAAATTGTAAAATACAGTTAATTGCACATCTCGATAAAATAACATCTGCACCAAATTTCAAATTCCTCCATTCGTGCAATACTTTAAAAAAGGATAGATTTTTTTTTATTTACGTAATATGTAAAAATGATAACTACATAATGCACATAATATATAGATGATTTTTTCATTATTATATATGTGATTATTACTTTCTTAAACTGAATTAGAAAAGCTAAATTTGTGCACAATATTAGTACTATAATATTATGTAACGGAGAGCCGACTATACAAAGCAGTCATTAGGATGATATGAAGGGAGGGATAAGAGGGTCATCCGTCACCTTTTTGTCTCCTCGCTATAATGTAACATCATACGTGACAAAAAGTTCTTAGCATATCTTGAAAAATATTGTATGAAGTTATTATTATAACTCGTGTTAAAGTTCCAAACGGAAGTTAGGTCGAAATATGTAAAAACTAATAAAATACATCGCATTAAATTAAATCCTATTGATATATAAAATATTTGTGTTTATTTCTTATTGAATTCATTACCTACTGGTAGTAATAAACCGAGTTGCGTTGCATTGTCTTATTGGCTCGGCACGACTGTGGTGGTGCCGTTCACTCACACGATATCGCCCTAGTGACAGGTATGCTATCTCATTTTTTTTAAGGAGTTTATGGTTGCCCATTTACATCTACATAACTGATCATTAAGATTTATTTATTGTCGGTAAACACTAACCACAAGAGGCTGGGCATAAAAATTTATGCCCAGCCTAGCTCTCTAAAATATGGAACTTAGCATGAGATTATACCTTTTGTTAACGCAGGATAATGCCTTTATTCACGCTACCCAGAGCCTGGGTGGCTCCTGGTACAGTGTCGGGCTCGGCGTTTGATTTCCCCTACCGACTAAACCTCCTGCTAGTGCCTTCAGCCGCTTTAAGCAAAGGGTCCTGGATCTGCAGGCTACAGGATCCCTCCAGATGAGATTATAAGATTAGATAGGAGATTTTTTTACTTGATGTCTCTGGGCATCGGTAATTACTTAGCATCAGGACGTGGCCATGACATTTTGATTATCCAATAAACTATGAAAAATGTGTCAGAAAAAAAAAATGTTTTGTCAAGGCTATTTATTTATTTAGAACTAGTTGACCTGACAGCCGTTGTCTTATCAAAATATTATGTTGTCATGGTAACGTGTAATGTTATGTAGCTGAATTGTCCATCAGTTATTTTGCCCTACAACAGTGTATTTCAAGTCGAGATACCAACTGCATTATATACCTATATTGATAAATTATAGCCTAAATGATACGGAGGACTAATACCTATATAACAAAGGTTTCAACAAAATCTGTCTAGTAGTTTTACCGTAAAAGCCGCACAAGACACAGACAGAATGACGTCTTCTACAGTTTTATTATATTATATAGATATAGATTTATATTATGTTCCTTGTTACAGCATGAATGGATTTATAGATTTTAATGTATGCGGTGTCGTTTTTTAATATATTGAACATTATTGAACGTTATTGAACTGAATAAAAATATTTTTTAGCGGTCCGGTATAATATTTTTCAATTTTATGTCATTTCCCAATAATTAAAAATATCTGAACAATTTCAGCACTCACAATAAAATATGAACATTAACATATACCTTCAATAAAAGTCATTTACAAATTGTTTTATATCGAACAAATAAGAAAATATATTAAAACTTTCGGATTTTATTAAGATTCGTTTCTTCACCCTTTTTTCGATATCGTGTGCTATGTGATCAGAATAACTTACTAACAATTTCATATACCTGCGAACTTTTTCCATTAAAATGTTATTATGCATTAATTTATATTCAACAACTGCAAAGTTTAGAGAACAACTTCAAAATATACATCTTTCACTTTTATTCGTGATATTGTCACAAAAATGTTTCACGTTACTGGTTTAAGAAGTCCGATTTGTGATGTATATAAATAGGATTTTGATACACCGCAATTTTTTTTTAAGGTCAACGATTTTTTTACTATTGTACGTATTGACATTTGCAACGCCCTGAGTATTGAAATTCTGAATTTGACAAATTTTAGTACTTTCAACTCGGTCCATCGACTTTTTCAGTTCCTAGTAAGAGTATCTAGTTTCTATTTATAAAATATTTCGCACATAAATGTAAAAAATGTGTATATCCTTAACCCAGTTCAACGCGATACAGTTTCATTATAGCGTTGAAAGTACATTTTTTATTTTATGATGAAAGTAGCATATCGTGCTATATGAATACATTTCTTCGCCCGCGTTTTTAAAACCGTACAATATTGAAAGAAAGCAAGCATGTCATAAAAACTGTATAAGTTATAATTATTAATTTGCCATTGACCTATGAGCCAGCAACAGATTAAATTTCTTGTGGTCTCATTTTGAATATAGCCAGCCATAGATTTCTAGAAAAACAAAAAATGTAAGATAAAAAGAAAACAAGGGTCAACGGAACTAATGTGTTGATTGTTGTATTATTGGACTTCCAATCATTTTAAAAAGGTTTCATAGGCTTCCAAATTAATGTGTAAACATTAAAGTTTTTCTTGTAACAGAATAATACTGAATCCAAGAATGTCTAAAACCACCCAGGTCATAAATGTAACTGAATTTAAAGAAATATAATATGAATGTGGGAGAGCGGCGGTAGCAGGTGCGAAACAGAAACCCTTGTGCAGATGGGACCCGCGGATTTAACAGTAAAACTTACCGTCCTGTTTCCGTAGTGTATTAGCTTTACCATTTCATTGTAATGTATTGACACGACTTCAAAATACATTACCTGTGCTGTTCAGTCCTATTCCCGGATTTATGCGCAGTGGAAGGATATTTACTCGGGAGACAAATCAGGATGAAATTGCCTGCGATACGCAGGGCTACTATTACAATTTAAAATTAGGTGATATGTCTAAGTACCTTATGTGTCTTGTTGTACTGTATGGTTCGGCTTAAGAAATATCACATTAACTATAAAACCTATGGCCATAAATTTCAAGCGTGTGTGTGATATAAGTAGCTTGTAACCCGTAAGCACCAATCCGCCGATAGCTGGTATCTGCCGGAAGCTTCTTCAACAGGGGGTCAATAGTCTTTGTTCACAATCACAGTTCAGTATTTGTCCATCAATTAAGTTACACTCCCGAATAATATCAACAAGGGATCAACACGTAACTTATATAAGCGATCACAACTCAAATCTTAATTATGTATTAGGCGTATTTAGTACGCGACAACAACAAGTCAAAATATTAGCGGAATAGCAAATCGTCTCGCTAGCTCAAAACTCAAAACAACAATTTAACAATGGCGTCTTTCTCAAAGCTACTCGAACACGACGCGGGCGCGTCCCCGCGCCCGAGCGGCCGAAGACGACCCGATCGGCACACATCGGAATTTACATATTAATTACATTAAAGGCGCCTAGATGGCAGCACATGTGGTGCAGAACATGTGCTATATCCCTATGCCATAAGCAATTCACCTCAAGAGCATTCCCACAGTACTCTCAAGGTTGATTCATCGTTCTCTGAAATTCACTCGGTTCACACGTCGCATCGTTTTTACTGACATTGGGACACCAGTTTCTCTAAGAAAGCTAAAAAAACCTCTAAGAATATCGCCGACACCTATTGTTCTATATGTAAGTAAATTAAGACTTTATGTTCAATCGCTGAATATAATTGTCATCATAGTTTAGTTAATTATAATTGTAATAATTGCATTACAATAAATATTCTATAAGTGAAATTGTTCTTTTTTTTGAAGTCTTATTGCTGCAAAACTTATTTCCCGTATGTGTCTATGTATATAGAGTTATTTTTGGACCACCAGCAAGCTTATAGATATAATATAACATGTTTTACAATGAAATTTGTTTTACGGCTTTTGTCATAACTCAATAAATTAATTTTAAACGTGTTTTTAAGTTTTTAATGTACATCGTGATAGTGACGGTGCTAGTTATCTATATCTATTATCTAATGTGTATAATGAAAAAAAAAATAATTTGGCTTAACTCATTTTGAAGGCGTCACAAAAAAGTAGTCGTTACAATTAGGACAAAGTCTATAACTTTATGTACAATTAAATTCCAGTTTATGTTCCGTTTAAATTTTTATTTTAGAAAAACAATGCAAATAGTGTACGTACGCTAACATAATTCAACTTCCAAGTATTGGCTATGCTGTCCCGTATTTTGCATCGTGTGAGTCTTTTAAAGACCGTTGTAGAAGAATAAGAAAGAAGAGCAAAACTTCTGCGTAGTAATTATGCTAATGATTATGGGCGTTGGTCAAAATCAAAAGGCTCCAACTAATAGTTTGCTCTCTTTGAATGTAAATAAACTGATGACAACTCGACATATCCATCGATATCTGTCCGTATACGGTAAAAGTACACAAAATTAAGATGCATAGGTACTATATGACGCAAGTGGTTGTATCCTGCTTTTTGATTAAGTACCTCTTTAGCATATTAACGTATTTTCGACGACAAGATTACAAATTTGTGTCTGATATCTAGAACAAAACAGTTTATAAATAGGATTTGACAGATCATAACGACACTTCATCGTTCCGTTTGACCGCCTTAATATCAGATTCTTTGTCAACAATTTCCTTTTAGTCGGATCAACATCATATCCTCGGATCAACATCATATCTATAGAGAGATAGGGATTAAACGTCCATTATCTATCGCATCTAAAATGATCGTCATAAAAGAATTAGTACTTTATTTTTCCTTTTTAGTTATTGTTGGTCGTTTGTCTCTTAATCTGCTTAAACCCGGCTCCGGCTCCTGCTCTTCAAATAAAAAAGTACTTTAATAAATAAACTTTTATTAGAAAAGAATATCTAGACAAAGAGCGCTTAATAAATCAATACAAATAAGCCCAAACAGTATAGGATGGCTATATTTTAATAAAGAGAGAAAAAGTAGGTACTGCAACTGGAAATGGCATATTATCGAAAACGTATGTTTAAAATGATATATTTATATATGTCCTTAATACATTTTATTGAGCAAGAAATCATCCTCTATCGCCCTCCTCTTATCAGATTAGCATGCCATGGATACGTGCTATATGTAATTAGATATCGCTTAATATTATGGGATTACTCTAATCACTCCCTTAAAATATTTACACTACAAAAAAAGTGTAAGAGCAGTTTTACCCATTCCATGGAAATTTGCAAACCATTATTCAAAATTTATAATAACTCTACCTTTCCCTTGTATACATATTTATGACGAGTTGACCCGATAGCCTTTGTCTTATCATTATTGGAAAATATGTTTTCATGGTAACGTTTAATGATAAGTGGCCAATTTTTCAGTCCGTTATTTTGCGCTACAATAGTGTATTTCAAATCGAGATACCGACTGCATCATATTTTTTTGTGAAAATGCTATCAAAACATCGGCACAAGTGTATCAAGGTACCAGTCTTAAGAAGGTAGTTAAGCCTCTTAATAACACCATGTTCAATAACCAAGTATGGTTCTTCGAGCCAGACTCGGCGCCGGATCATAAAGCTCGATCCACGTAGTCTTGGTTGGAAGTGAACGTCTCGGACTTCATCAGAGCTAAAGACTGGCCGTCGTCTAGTCCCGTTCTTAATCCGCTGGCTTATGATTTATGTTTTTTTTTTATGGTATAGGGGGCAAACGAGCAGGTGGTTAGTGACTACCGCCGCCCATAGACATCCGCAAAACTAGGTGCCTTGCAGACGCGTTGCCGGCCTTTAAGGAAGAGGAATGCTCTTTTCTCGAAGATCCCTAAGTCGTATCGGATCGGAAATACCGAGGAAGGCAGCTGGTTCCATAGTACTGTAGTACGCGGTAAAAAATGGCGTTTATACCGCTCAGTACTACATTTAGGAATATCGAGATGGTGGGCATGGAACTTTGAGTTCTGTCGCGATGTCCTATGATGGAACTCAGCTGATGGTATTAAGCCGAACAATTCCTCGGAACACTCCCCATTGAAAATTCGGTAAAATATGCAGAGGGAACCGACATCTCTTCGTAGGGCCAAAGGATCGAGATGCCCGGAAATAACAGGGTCATCAACGATTCGAGTCGCTCTACGTTGAATTCAAATGGATCTAGCTGATATTTCGTTGGTCAGTTTTAGAGAGTACAGCTTGCTCGTCAAAAAAAAAACGTGTGATAATTTGGAGTCCCTAAAACAATCCATACGATTGGCAGCGAAGAATTTCCGTCCTCAAAGTATAAAGGACTGTATTGTAGCCAATGAAGACCACTTCGAATAAGTAATAATAATTAAAAATATTTTTTTTCTTTGTAACAGAACTTACACAGACCAAATGACGTCTTCTGCAGTTTTATTATATGTAGGTATAGAAGTGTGTGTTTTCGTTATACTAATATAAATCTTCGAAAAAGGAACACAAACAGGCATTATAGACGTAAAAATCATGTACCTGTGCAAAAGAGAGTAGTTTTCAACCAAAACTCATTATAACATTGTACGGCAAAAAATATAATATATAACCATATTTTGCCAAATAAAATAAAAAGTGTACCAATAAAGTTTAAAAACTTAATATTATAAATAGGGTAGTAATTAAACGAGTGACTGTAAATTAAAATTTGAGGTATCAGAAATAATGAATTTAGCGTACAGAATTACTAAGTGAGCGACTGACTGCGAGCGACTAGAAA
>LUGF01025932.1:7225-18876 GCA_001625245.1 Calycopis cecrops
GCAAGCATGAGAATGAGAATGAGGCAATAGAGAGTGCACTTGTGTTTGCGCGCACACTTGTGCACTATAATATGTCCTGCGCATCTGGCTCGTCTCCATAGAGACGGCCGCCGTAGCCGAAATCGGCTAGGACGACATTATTATTGTTCCTAAATCCCTGCTTCCACTTACCCAACATATCACTCAGAAGAACAAAGAGCCATCATTTCCGTGTGTGAGCAGCTCATCGGTACTTCAGCGTACTTACTCTTCGCGTGATATCGGATATTTTAGTTTCCCGCCGTAAGATTTCATTACGAATATCAGACAAACAAACACCCAAAATAGCGCGTTAAAAAGCTATTTGAGCTAGACATAAGATTGAAGCCCAATCATGACACTATATCTTTCAAATATAGCTTTCAAACCGTAGACAGAGTTTCAAACCTTTGATTATATAACAATCAAAGGTTTCAAACGATATCTTAGCATTAACGGTACTGAGAGGTTTTAGTAATGAATCAAATTTAGCCGGCCTGACGGAGTGACGCATTACGGTGTGAGTTCAGATCTACTTGATCGATGAAAATCGATTATGGAATCTACGTTTTTTCCTCGTCGTAACCTACACGAGGCATTTAAAAGCCTTCTCACTTAACAATATAAATTTTATGTAAAACACCGTTTACCAGTACTTAGAGGGAAACGAAGAAACCCAAAAAATAAACCGTGAAATTGCAATTAGCCGCGATCGGTACTGAGGAGGCTGTGCTCCCGCATACCGAAACAAGATGAGCGCGTCTTAATGTGCCGCCGATACGGGCTTTTAACGGCGTTTTAAATAACTGCTATTTATATTTACCACTAGCGATACGTCCCGGATTTTTCCGGTGAATTGCTAGGTTTAGAAATATAACTTATAACTTATAAATAAGACTTCGTCCTGCCTTATCCTAAGAAAACTTCCCCCTAAAAGAATGACAGATTGCTCAAGAATATTTTTTTTAATTGCTTAAGCATTAGTGTTGGTAATACAACATACTGTATTTGAAATAACTAGGTATTTGATAATTGCAGGAGACACTTATTTTAAAAGTGTATCTGTTCTACACCACGCTATTCATCTGACTATCGATACTAGGCAGACTATAAATAATATTCATTTTATATTATAAAGCGCAGACTTGACTACCGACGCCCACATTCGCATAATTTTTGCGCGGACATGTTGCTCTCCTTCTCTACTCCGTGTCATTGGGCCACAGGTAACTCACAAACTGCACAAAACACGACAGCGTAGCTATCACTGACCGCGTTAGTGATCTACGTCAGTACCAGGAATATATAAACGGCAAGAGGGTATCGTATCAATATTCAGCGCGCTCCGTTTCTTTTTACTCCTCGCTGTAGCGCGGGTGGTGAATATTTAAAAGCGCTAATTGGTTTACCTCTCCGTCCGGGGCCGGCGACAGTTGTTTAGTTTTTTCGATCGCGACCGGCTCCTCGTCTCTCACAAATGTTCTTTTTTCTTTCCCTTTCGTGTAACGGATTTGGTCGCAGGCTTTTTTATTTGCGACGGCTTTAGTGCGGTATTGAAGGTATTTTTAATTTCATTCATCGATTTG
The DNA here is from genome assembly GCA_001625245.1 of Calycopis cecrops. Taxonomy (NCBI): domain Eukaryota; kingdom Metazoa; phylum Arthropoda; class Insecta; order Lepidoptera; family Lycaenidae; genus Calycopis; species Calycopis cecrops. The sequence goes on from LUGF01025932.1 coordinate 8,830, forward strand.
TTTTGTGTGCTAACGGAACTGAGTTTAGCCCAATTCGTCTGCATTCCATCATTAACAACTACCTCTTATAAAGCGAAAGCGTTGAAGCCTTCAGCCTTCATTTACTCAAATCTGAAACATCAAAAACTCGAAGTAACATTAAATTGTATCCTGGAATCTAGATGCTTTAGAGATATGTAGTATCATGTACTATTATACAAGGTTGATAAAAGCGAGAGTCATTAAATGAAACCACATATTTACTGGCTAATTTCCAGGCTACACAACTATAAACAGATCAATCGGAGCAATAGTTTAGCCACAGGATTTTTTTATTGTTTTTCTCACTACGTACACGCTGTATCACAGCTAATCGCCGACTATGGCCGGCCGGGGTCATTTACCCCGTGCTCGCTTTAGCCGCCCGATACAAAGAGTAATAACATTTTTTTCGCTATTTAACTTGTTTGTAAAAAGTATTTGCGTATACTTGTCGTAAACTTTGTTTTAATAGTTTTGGATTAACTTTAGGCACTTATAGTATATATTGTGGTTTCATTTAATGCCTCTCGCTCTTATGAACCCTGTATAATTCTTTGCAGCCGAATTGGGTCAGCACGTCCACGGCGGTAGATTTCGCTCCCATCAAAGTTCACCAAAGTGACAGCTAAGCTGTTGCGTGTCACGTGGCTTATAATTTTCAGTGGCCAATAGGAGAAGAGAAGGAAAAGGGGGCAATATAACTGCACAACAATTATGTGAATGCAATCATGTTATGGGTATAGGTATTAATGAAGGTGTTCGTTAGGTACCTTCTACTATAAAGAAGACTAACGCTGACAGCATCGCAACAATGAGCCTTACTTATCAGCCAATATCTGCCCACAGGGGTTAGGCTCTTTCACGCCATTCTGTCCAATCCTGTGCATCACGTATCCACATTTTCCCAAAATATGTACTATATGAAAATGACATGAGGTAAGTACCTCTAACAAAAGCAGTTTGCTTTCTCCTGTCGAATTTACAGGCGTTTTTCTCCCATCAGAAACCCCAAGAAACAATAAGTAGTATCCTAGATGTTGCTCATTTGTTTCCATTTCTTTCTGCTGTCCCCCACAATTTGCATTCAATTAGTGTTGCATAGATTAAGGTCGGAACAATAAACGCTTTGCAGTTAAATGTAAAAGATATTTTTTACGCAACAGCACTTTTTCCTTCCTTTATGTTTTGATATATCGCCGACTTAAGCTCAACGCAGATATTAATCGTCATTAGTTCTGTAACGTAAGGGAACTTTTGTTGTCTGTGGCGGAATAACCACGTTGCAGTTACGGGCTCTGCACTTTAAGGGTCCCCTTTTTTTGGGTTTGAGATGATTTGATTAAGCTAGTGTAGAAATAAAAGATATGCGCAGTGGGTGATTCAGGAACCTGAAGGTGCCCAATACATATCTACAAGAGTTGGCAAGACTTGAATGTGATGTTTAGATATTAGTCACCGTTGTGATGATTATGTTTGTATCTGACTCCTGGAGCTCAAGGCTCAAAGGCTGATAAGTAGAAGATATTGCAAGATTATTAATAATTAGATTGAGCCAGATTAGAAAATCCAGACTCACAAAACGTGACAGCCTTAATATTATATTATAATTAAATATTACATTCAAACATACACATTAACTTTTGAAGCATATTACTAGGATAGTATAAATTTAAGCAGGCGAAAAGTCTATAATAAAATCAGCTAGCAGTGTACGATCCAATCTAGCAGGGTAGTATAATAACGAAGGTATAAAAACAAATCCCTAAAACATTACCGGCGGCGATATTAGATTATGAATATTCCCTGTTAAGCAGAAAACCCTGGGTATGAAATAAAGACTTGCTTAACGAAGTTAAATGGTAAAGTACAAGTTTTATACTAACTTGGGGCCACGAGACCGGCAAAATAATGTGCTTAGAAAATGTAGCGTTTTTATTTATTTATTTAATTTGTCGTTTACACAAAATAAAAAACGTACGTACAGAACGAACGTTTACAGGGGCTGAAAAACCGTTGACTGCTCGTTTGTTCCCTTGTTTTTGTATGTGTCCTTGAATTTGTTATAATATTAACCTAGAAGAACTATAATAATAAAAAAGAATAACTAAATTAAACAAGAACAGGTCGAAAGTAGTGTAATATGTTGTATATCCATATCCTGGAGTAGACGGAGTACACTGGTTACACGAGAGTTGACAGATGATGTCATTTCCAGACCTCCAGCCTCCAGCCTCAAGCTGTCACACAATAATCAGATACATTGCGATTTTATCTGAGTTTAAAACTATCCTTCTATCCAAGTCTGTACCTACAGACACTTGACGAAAAAAATATAAGTTATCTGCATAGTGTGCGATGGTCCTTGAGTTTAGTGTAGAGTGTGATATTAACAGATATGCTCAGATACAGATATCTTACCGCATTTATATAGTGTGTGACAGCCTTCACGGTGAAAAGCTAGCAGCTGTCATTAGTCATCCATGGTCGTACTGTCATACTGATCCGTCTCTTTAATCCTACTATCCTACTAGTTCTACCAATATTATAAATGCTAAAGTTTGTATGTTTGTTTGTTACTCCTTTACTCAAAAACTGTTGAATCGATTTTCATGAAATTTGACACACACACTGGGTAACTTGGATTAACACGGAATAGTTTTTATCCCGAAAAAATGTTCCCATGGGATGCCGTGGGATGATTTTCTACTTTCCATGGGATCGAAAAAAAAAAGCGCACCTTGTCTATGGATGAACTACAGTACTAGACACAGCATACGCGCGTCTCGTGGCCCAACGGCACCTAATACCAGTCGGTTCGTCGGGGATAATGTGATTATTAGTTTATGAGATGGGCGCGTGACGCACCGCCGGATGCCAGTTACGGGGCTTATTGGAATTTCCCCCCAACGAGGTTACCCCTCCCCCCTCCCCCCAGCTCGACTTGAGATAGTTTTTAACTGCTGTTAAAGAACTTGTTTACCCGGAATTGCCAATTTGCTCTCGCGATACACTATCTATAAAGTTGTGCCTGTTGTAAATAGAAGGGAACCTCCATTTTTTATTATATTTTTTATACGGGGGAAACGAGCAGTCGGAGCTGTTCTCATGACTATCGACGCCCATAGACATCCGCATAGTTTATAGAAATGCGTTGAGAGCTCCTTACTTCTCCTCCTCCATGGGCTATATAGCTGGTAACAGAAGCAATCAGAGTTATTTGGTGATTACGGTCGCTCATGCAGAGGCATTTCCCTCATACACCCCGTACCCTGACGATTGCTCCGGCTCCGACAAGCCACAACGGATATTTGGATAATTATTTTTTTATTATTTATGTACATTATGTAATAAAGTATAATACCTAGCTATTTATTAGGTATGTGTATAGATATGTTTTCAAATCGATAGTTGGGATCTGTCTCCCCATCTCTGTATGTATTAAATATTAACGTTACAGTTTCCTACAGTAGTATTGACACTAGCTTTGCTGCACTGCACCGGGGCTGGGCCGCTCTCACTCACAAGATAAAGTGTCAGCTACGCTGTCGCGTTTCGTACAGTATGTGCGTAGACAGTAGCCCATTAGAGGGTAGGAGGAAAGAAGGGCCACACTTTGTAATAATCATGTGAGTCCGTGGGTGCGATGGCCATCAAACGGCTAGGACTATTCGTACAAGGGGGCCACCCCTTATACTATAAAAAACCTACCAAGTGCGAGTCGGACTCGCACACCGAGGGTTCCGTAACAATGGAAGACATTGTTTACCCGAAACTAAAATAACTTGGTTTTTCATAGCGTTTGTATGAACGACAAAGTTGTATTTGCGTTTTTTGAATATGAGTGTTATTTCTCAAAAACTAATAATAATATCTCTCTCAAACTAATTTTCGGTGATAGTTTTAATTGAGATCTACAGCATATATATTTTTTAGATTTGTCACTCTTTTATTTTAAAAGTTAGAGGGGGCGGGGACTCATTTTTTTCACTTTGGAAGCGTCTATCTTTCAAACGAGTAATTTTGACGAAAAATGGTTTTAGTAACCTTAATGTCATTTTAAAAGACCTATTCACAGACATCACATACAGGTTGGATGAATTTTTTTTTTAGATTCAGTTCTATGTATGGAGAGACTTATTTATTTTTATTAAAAATTCTAGTAGCGGTTTACAGAATACATCAACCTACCTATATATATAACCTATTTCAACTACGACGGCCCAATAGTTTCGGAAAAAAATGGCTGTGACATACGGACGGACGGACGGGCAGACATGGCGAATCTATAAGGGTTCGGTTTTTTGCCATTTTGGCTACAGAACCCTAAAAACACGATCCTTTCTTCCTTCCTCTCAGCCGTAAGATATCCAGTACTGTACAAATCGTTCTCTAATGAGTGAACGCAACCTATCACAGACGATGACAAGAAAATCTCAGATTCCAGGAACATCTCTTGCCAAAAATATATCACAGAAAAAACCCCGTCATCCCCGACACGACATACGATAGTGTAGGGAAGCTCGTGACCCTGCAGGCTGTGTTAAAACATAATTAACGAGCCGCCCACGATCACCGCCCGCCCATCATCAATCCTCTTCCGCTCGATTTGCCAACTTAATCAGATGACGGCGCAGATGTCGGGTGATGTGAAATATCTTGTCTGCGCCTGTTTCATGCGCCAGTATTTATGGAGCTGCTTGATAAATAATGATCGCACGAGTGAAATATGTTGTGTATCATCCAGCTCGTCGGTGAGATCTAGAAATATCAACAACAATACTTTATTAGCCGTGACACACAATGAAGAATGTTTATAAGTTTGACGTTAAAGTCTGTGTGTGTGTGTGTGTTGTGGCATCGCAGCTGTGAAGCGGAAGGATCGATTACGATCAAGTCTTTTTCATTCGACAGTCTGTTTATTTGTGGTGGTTCTAGCTTATGTGGGGCAAAAAATCAAAATTATTATATCAAATTTATTAAATGTTATGTTGTTATGTTGTCTAGTAGGTACCCGTAATTAACATCATTTAGGGAACTTTCGAGCGTTCAAACAATTTTGTCATAAATATTACTGGCAGCAAATAAATATAATTCAATCTTATTAATACTCCTGATAACAACAAAGTTTCCATATCAATTCATTTATTTATATTTCCGTGGTGTATAGTAGCTGGGCTTCACCTGGCTGCTCTCTCTACTTCTTGGCTTATTTAAGTCATTGCAATCTTGTACTGTCTCCCGCTTTATTAGGGAGGGAAATTGGAATTACTTCCGACTCCTCCTACTTTCTTCTGATTAAATTCGTTGCGGGTCCCAAGACAGATTTAGCTTTTCCCTCGGGCTCCCTGCGATCATATCAAAGGGTCAAGTGTGGTTGCCGCTGTCGATCCTGGCGACACAGGAATAGCAGCGGTGGGAACGAGTGGTGGGCCAAAGCCCGTGAAAACGTACCCGTTACAAGCTCTTAAAGTACGGCCACAGGGCTGGACTAGCGTAGTGTGTAAAGTCCACAGACATTATTATTATAATATATCTGTAGACTTCGATAGTCATAAAAAGGTTCCGACTGCTCGTTTGCTTATACCGTAAAGTATAGGTAACATAATTCGGGCGTGAAGCGATGTCTACGCTGGCACGTCATGCAGTTTATGAAAGTCATGACGATGTTGATTGCTTAAAAGAGAGCTTGTATGTACATCTTTTTGCAAATATATTGTCAGTAGAATTTGTAAAGAATACTAATAATCTTTCTCTTGCTTTGTACCTTCTGAAAAACTTTGTCTGACAGACTAGTTAGTCTTCATCCGCCACTGAAGCGAGGCTCTACTAGGCGTGACTAAAATAATTAAACATTACTTCTTCTAGCGAACAATAAACTGTTGTAAGATGACAAAGTTACGGACGAAGTTACTTTGGAAGTTCGCTTATAATAAATGCTCAAAAGGAGTGGCTCATTTCGGGGTCGATGTAACTTTACCGCGTCAATTTGCTGGCGGGATCGAGATTAGATACCTACACCTAGCGCATAACTTCAGTGGGTCATTTTTCCTACAGCCTTGTTTAGTAAAATGTTGAGGTGTGTGATGTGTTATGATCATGAATGCTGAAGTGTGTATGTTTATTTGTTAATCACGCAAAAGCTAATAAATTGATTAAGATGAAATTTGGCGCGTACATAGATAAGATAAAGGCATTATTGGGTTACAGTCGAATATCGCCCAGTGGACAAAGGGTGCGCGCAAGTCTCGAGTCGAACTAAATAGGGTTTTTTTTCATTAACTCACAACAATTCTCAATAAAAAAAGATGGCTGTGCATCCGATCCTAGGAGACTAAGTTAATGTGCCAGTGCCTAATATCTCACCGTCTCATTAGTATGGGAAAGTAAGGAAATAAAGAGTGCACTTTGCTAACACACGCCGGTACTGTAATCCTGTGTAGTTCTTTAAACTCAATAAAACGACCAGAATAATAGTCGTAATTAGATCAGGAGAGTAAAATTACAACCTAGAAGCTGCATTTCCACATAAAAAACCTCATTTTTAGTCCCCGATGCAAAACAAAGGGATACATTTAAAATAAACACCCCTATTTCATGTCGGGGCTAAAAAACTACCCTCTGGGCTTAAAAACAGCGCAATAGTGTAATTATTTTATTTCCAAGCGCATATGTTTCATTTGAATGTGAAAAAAGGCTTAATTCTGTACGTGAATAAAAGTATATCACCAGGAGAACACGAGTCGGTGAATGGTTGCCAAAATGACGTCACTGTAATAAATTTAGATTAAGTGAGCGCGGGCACGAGGCGTAATGATATATGGCGGAGCGTATAAGTTACTGACAAACTTGCTGCAACCACGTACACTGCGGACTTTAGCTGTCACATCCACAAAGTGGAGGAGCCACATTGATGATGTGACAGCTAGAATTCGTAGTGAAAATATGGGTCGATAAGTGACACGAATCTGGCTCCAATGCAGAAGAGTCGATAATTTTAACAACAAAGAAATCATTTTGGTAATAAGCTTACTTTGATATTTTATTTATTTCGTGGACTTATACGTTTACTTATTACTGTAATTTTGTCACAGGTGCTTCTATATCTACTACAGAGATATGGTACTAAATACGATTACATAAGTGGACATTGAAATATGCCAGAAAGCAGGCATCATTTAATGACAATAATGACGAGAGCTCATTTTCTACCAATTTTAAAAAGACTCGACAAGGGTCTATGTCATTTTGTAGATGAAGAGACAAACCAGTGCAACCTGCGCTTTTTTATGACTATGGACATCCATAAACTATCGTATAATAATTATGGAGACTTGTTCACATCCGATAGTCACAAGCCTTCTTCTTATGAAGAAACCTTAGCCATTGAGACGCAATTCATGCGGTTCCATGAAATGTGTAGCAATACCTGTCACCTTTCGGTGGCATGATCTGAGCAACAAGTCTCAGTCGTACTCGCACTACATCTTACCAAAACTTGCTTGACCTTCCACAATCTGAGACCAGCAACCTCTTAAGAAACTTTCATCCGAAGTTCACAGTGTACGTTGTCTCACCGTCGTATATTTGAATGCCGCAGCATCCCGGCATTTATATCGCGAGATGTGATTCCCTGAGCTTGAAAATTTGCAATAATTTAGCCTGACACGGCGGTGGCCAGGAGACTGAGAATGGCTTTGACGTTGTGGTTTGTGCTTTTAGTTCAACTGAATGTTAGCTGCAGGTAACTGAACGTTAGCCTAAATAGCGCTATGGTGTATAATGAGAGATTCAAAGCTAAAAGGAATAGTTCAAATAAATGTAGAGGTTTTGAGCATCGCCAGTGTCAATTTTAAGTTGATAGAAAGATGGCAAAAAAGCTTTATAAATGTACACTTTAGTAAATATTGATCTGCTCCATTACGATAAATGATAAAAAAATATTTTTAGAAAATCATGTCCACATCCAGATGATCCGACGGGATCTCGACGCCATGACGCATCTAGACTGTTACGAACTTCACAGATCGCGAGAGTAGGTATAACGTCATCTCAATAGAGACGAGCCATCAGCATATATTCAAGGAAAACTATTTGATTTTAGATGTAAATCGAAAGCAACATTTCAAACGCAATAGATTACGTCTGCAAAATGGTGTAGAATCCTCACGCAGTTCAGAACTCTGCACGTTTTTCTTCTCGTAAGGATCAGCCCTTGGGAACAATGCCAAACGTCAATTTTACATACTTGGTTAGGCTTCGTAATACATTTGTATTCACTAGGATACAAGGCAAGTTAGTGGTGGTAGCTGGCTTAGTAGCAAAATTGAACTACCTACCTAACTATATATATGCTTATTAAAGTACCTAATAATCACGTACCTACTAATTTCCCAGCAGTGAGTAAACATAAGCTGAACAAAAAAAATAGTCACGTAATGACACGTAACTTTCCATTTGCCACGATCTCACCAAGCTAGCACAGTTCAGACAGTCGACTTCAATTTAGCCTAAAAGGAACGTAATCCACGTATGAAGACTTAGCGCTAACAATGTAGCCCTTCAAAAAATCCTAAACACCAACTGTAACAATATATCTTAAGACCGAGTATCTTAAGATATACGTGTCTCAACTCGTCGCTACGTGTTCTCAACAATACCCAAAAATGTCTACGTGAGTTTGCCAGTCCGGCCACGTCGCACAATTTACGGGCCGGTTGTGCAATACGAGACAAAGAGAAAAAGTTTCTGGCGCGCGCTCCGTCATATTTCACGACGATAAACATTAATTTTTATTTATGACGTCTGAATGCAATTATCATTAGCATATACACTGGTCCTGCTGGCATGTCCGGGCTAAATGCCATGCGAGTTGCAATACAACTACTGTAATTGATGATCTTTCGATTGCAGAATTTGTAAAAGTGATTTCGTGAAGCCCGACGGAACTTTGTTACAAAAAATTTAACCGTTAGTGCATTTGAATATGGAATTAATGGATTATATATCCTAGTTATGATATATACTTTACACTGGTAGATAACGCTATACTTTAAGATTAATTCTGTGACTCAAACTGTGTGTGCAAAAAAATGCGAATTTTTTGGTCCAACTCGAGCACTTCTATTTGCTATAGTTTTGGGGATAATATAGTGAAAAGTGATACAAGTAGCAGCATCTTGGTAAAAAAAGTGCATATTGATATAAAACAAGTTGTAACCCCTTTATGTGCTGGTTCCAAAGCAATTTCTCGTGTTTAGTTTTAGGATTTGCATAGCACCATGATATAACTAAGCTTGTATCATTTAACACATATTTTTTACTCTTATTACAACATCTTAGAAGGTACAACTCATGGTTTTTTCAAGAAAAATTGAGATTTTCTCTATTTTATAATAGGTATCGAAAAACATTAAATATATTTTTAAAGATAATGTTAATAAACGGTAATAATGGCTTAATTAAATAATTATTTGCTTAACGTGTATTTTATCTTTATTTTATAGTAGGATAAAAAGACAATTATAAAAATAGATGTGTAACACTGTTATTGGCTATTGCGACTACTGAAGCTTTTTATTTTTGCAAAAGTGGAAAAACAAACAGTGCTCGAACCCAACTTAAACAACTACCTATGCCTACAAAAATCTGTACACTAGAGATTATGCAAATATGTTGCCCTTCTTAGAAGCGCTGACCTCCTGGTTCCTTTTTCTTTCCATGCGTTGAGTTAGTATAAGCCATATACATAATAAAATAAAATCGTAAGAAAGTCAAAGCTGTACATTAAATAGTTTTTTTTTTAAATACTTGAGGCGTGACAATCGATATCGAGACCAAAAATATTATTTTTAGAATTTTTGTCTGTTTGTCTGTAGATATGTTCGGGCTAAACTCAAAATGTACTGCATGGATTTACTTCAAATTTGGTATGAATATAACAGGTCGTCAACGTATAGGCTATATAGTATCTCGATATTTCCACGAGATCGAAACGTATGTGGGTAAAACGGCGAGGCGCAGCTAATA
>LUGF01025932.1:34848-44963 GCA_001625245.1 Calycopis cecrops
CCTCATTTATGAAAAAAAAAATAACCTAAAAATTTACTAAACATCATTTAGCAAGTTTTAAAATTATAATATTACAATCGTTCATACAGGTGGCTGGAGCTTCACGGCTTATCGCGGCATTTAGGACGTAAGAACTTTGAGCGTGTGAAGAAACGAACCTGATACTTGATATGACATTCCAAAGTTCTTGCGACACTTGTTAGAAGTAACAATACCTTGTTATAAACGATTTTTTTATGGTATATAGGGGGCTAACAAGCAGTCGGAGCCATTTTCATGACTACCGACGACCATAGACATCCGCATAGAGACTCCCACCTCCATAGGCCGCCGGCTACTTACACACCAGACGAAACGCGACAGCACAGCTGTCACTTTACGCCGGTCTCGTGTAAGCGAGAGGTACCTCCCTGGTCGTGCCCGCCCAATGCGGCTGCATGCAAGCATGCATTTTGGCACTACCTCTTACTAAAGATTATTAAAAATAAAAATCTGACCTCTGACCGACTCCATCAATGTCCCAAAATGTCAAAATTAGATTTTCGTCTTCAATTCTCAGGTGTCACCAATGTACGAACTTGTGTAGTGCCTAGTATATACCTTGAGTTATCTATATATATATATATATAAAACTCACACGTGACATAGCCATCTATCAACGCACAGGCCACAACCACCACAACCACTGGACGGATCAAGCTGAAATTTGGTATCCAGGTAGATGTTACGACGTAGGCATCCGCTAAGAAAGGATTTTTAGAAATTCAACCCCTAAGGGGGTGAAATAGGGTGTTGAAATTTATATGGATTTCGCGGTTGAAACCGCGGGGCACAGCTAGTACCTAATACTATAAATATATTAATGGGTGTGTGTTCAAGGAAAAGTCATTACATGAATTTCGTATTTATATCATGAATTGACTTACTGCTATGCCTTAATAATTTCGTATTTGTGACTCGATTACACTGATAACTTATAAGTAATACTTGGTTATTTGGTAGTGCTGGTTAAAGAGTTGGTTGCCGACTGGAGAATCGTTAGACGATTCTCACGCCAAGCCAAGCGTCCCTGACGCGGCATTTATTCACGTGTGTGTGTATGTGTGTCCAACAGTATCATGACACCATAATATATAAACATACATATGTACAAGAATGTGTGGGATCGCTTTCAGGGACCACGAGGGGGTAAAGTGCTGAAGATGCGCCTCGTGAACCTGGCCGATGCACGTTGTGCTGTTGCATTTACACTGACAGTTTCTACGTTGTAAAGTTGGGGACACACTTGGTTATTATAATACATAATATTAGGACTGTGTAATATTTCTATGTTAAAAGGCCAGGTATTAGGTCTGCAAAACTCGTGATGTTTGGTATACAATCATGCCAAAACTACTAAACATATTTTGATGAAACGTGGCAAGTTGTAACAGAATAAGCTACAGAAATACAATTTTTACACGTGGTTTCTTCTGTGACCCGGGTAGCGCGGGTGAAGCGACGATCCACAGGATTACATATCTAGGATACTTTTTCATATATTGTAAGAGCCAAACGAGAAGACTGAGCCTAAGTGTCATTGTTAGTAAGCGTGTTGCCCTTCTCCCCTCCAACCGGCCCGGAAACTTATAATCGGATAATCGGACCGAACACGACGAGAATAGCTGCGCCATCACGAGGAGGTACCTCCGGTGCAGCCAGCTGCAGCAGGGGCACTACCTCTCACAACTCACCGCCGGTCCGGAACAGGCTCCTGAGCTGCGACGCAGAGATCTGCAGCGCGGCCGCCGTCGTGAACCCGCTGATCACCGGCTTCGAGATGAAATCCAGCAGGAAACCTGAAACGTCGGGGTTATTTGTTACCGTATCACCTCAAGCCGGTCAGTATTCTTTGCATGAAACTTCATACTGCAACGCACACTAATAGGAAACGTAACGTAATCGTATCGTCTTCGCTTTTTTAGGCGAGGCGTTTACGTTCCCCTTTCCTAGTTGATAAGTGTGCGTCGACCATTAGGCTATAATTTATCAATATATATAGTAAAAATTAAAAAAAAATACACTATTGTAGGGCAAAATAATAGATTAACAATTCGGCCACGGCCAAATAATATGTTATGCGAATTGTCAATCTATTATTTTGACGTTACACGTACAACCATGACAACATATTTCCAATAATGACAAGCCAACGGCTGTCGGGTCGACTAGTTACAAAATACATACTAACCTAACTGACATATCCCCAGCAACATAATAACGCAGCCAGTAAGGAAGGAGGCCAAATAGGCGAAGTCCGCCGACTCGGCGACGTACTTCGTGAGCAGGGCCGCCAGTATGGCCGTGGGGCCGACGGTGACGTCCTTGCAGGAGCCCAGGAACACGTACACGAGGCCGGGGAACACGCTGGAGTAGAGGCCCACCTGGAGAGATATGCTGCTTTTAGGGGCTTGAGGTTTTTATGGCACAAGCGGGTCTGAGTGAGTGAGAATGGTTAGTACATGTGAATTACAGCACATAAGTACACAATATACACAGGTATTGTCATGTTAGATTAAGGTTTTTTTTATTGTTATGTTAGATTAAGATTTCCTTTTTTATATTTAGTGTTATCAATTTCTCTTTTATTTTTTTTTTGTCCTGTGAATATGCTGTAAGTAATTGCAAATAAAGTTTTGATCTATCTAAGTTCTAACTGCTCCTGTCTTGTGGTAAGTAGAACCACAACGTACGTTCAACTTTTATACTGATAACTAGCTGCGCCCCGCGGTTTCACCCGCGTAAATTTGGATCCGGTGGAAAGTAGAAAATCATTCCATGGCATCCCATAGGAACATTGGATAAAAACTGTCCTATGTGTTAATCCAAGGTACCCTCTATGTGTGTGTCAAATTTCATGTAAATCGGTTCAGCAGTTTTTGCGTGAAGGAGTAACAAACAAACAAACATACAAACTTACGCTTTTACAATATTAGTAGGATTGAACTGTAGTGGACGTGTGTGATAGACATTGAGGCCAAGTGAAAAACAACAACACACCTTCACGCCAGCTCCGGGGGTAGGTGGAGAGGACAGTTCCACATATACTGATCCTTTCACACTTGTCTTGCATACTCCACATTCAAAACTTTCTTCATACACACGCCGGTGGAGAAATCGACTTAAACGATGTTACCTGTGGTGGCAGGCCGGCTACCATGGCGTACGCAATCCCCTGGGGGATGGAGGTGAGGCCCACCGTGAATCCTGGAAGAAAATATATATTTATTAGCCAAGTAATCATTACACTGTTGACAGTTATACAATACTCATTTTACTGTTATTTATTAAAAATGCGCCCCGCGGTTTCACTCGCGTAAATTTCGATATCGTGGAAAATCATCCCATGGCATCCCATAGGAACATTTTTTCGTGTTTAAAACTATCTTATACGTTAATCCATGTTACTCTCTATGTGTATGCCAAATTTCATGACAATCGGTTCAGCAGTTTTTGCGTGAAGGAGTAACAAACAAACAAACATACAAACTTTCGCATTTATAATATTAATGAGACTAGCTGTACAGTGCGCTCGTTGCTATGCCACACATCATGACGGTGGCGCCATCATATATTGGTCGTACCAACGTAGAAACCTAGCGGGCGCATTCAGAACAACTTTACTAAACATCATCACATTCTTAAATGGATTATGCATTACGATTTTAGAAATGACATACAAACATTCATTTTATACATTCGTGTCTGTGAAACAATGGAAATACACATACAAAATTTCAACCCAATCGGTCATGACGTTTAGAAATTTACCCGTTTTCCCATGGGAATAAAGCATTTTCCGTGAAAAAATAGCCTATATTAATCTGCGATCAATTCAAATGGTCTAAGAATTTTTGAAATTAGTGCCGTACCTTCGAAGCCTATTCGTTACATACAAACACACACACACAATCAAATCTTTCCTGTTTATAATATATAGTATAGATAGACAGACTCAGTAATTAGGGTTCTAGGCGAGTCCTTACACTATCCCTCATCTATTACATTTTGCAGGATACTTTACGGAAAAACTATTGCGTTCTTAGATTTGGGCTTTAAAATAGTCATTTAAATGTCTCACCGTGTTATACATTTACATATAAAAAATTCCTACCGCCCTTTTGCCAGTTTTATTGAAAAATACAAGGTGCCCGACGCTATGTGTAGTTGGTATCTTTATAATCCTGATATACAGTGAAGGAAGTTTAATAATAATATAATAAGTAAACTAAAATATTTCAAGAACATGACTATCTCGCGGTTAAGTAAATAGAAATGAATTGCAATATATTGAAGTTAGCGTAAGGTTCTATAAGGTAAATTTACACAGGAAACCAATGAGGAAAATGTAAAAACAAGTATTCCGGTTTTTAGCAACTTTCGACCAAACCATATTTAGTCCACCAGCAAAACATCTTTCACCGTGATCTTATCTAACATGGTCTGAATCTATACTGATATTATAAAGAAGAAATATTTGTTTATTTGTTTGTGTTGAATAGACTCCACAACTAATGGACCGATTTTAGATAATTTTTCACTAATAGAAACCGACAATATCAGGAACTAATAGGCTTAGTTCTTGATATTGTCGTAATATATTTTATTATGATGGAACAATTTTTATTTTTCACGCTCAACGAAATCGGCAAGGGACGGATAGATTGTTTATAAATACCTCCAAAACCGGTCATCGTCCGAATCTAAAATAATTAGCCAGTTAGTAATTAAGCCGAATAGATGCCAGACATCCTTGAGATGATTGAAGTTAATAGCAAAATATCGCATATATATATATATATATATAGCATCGTTCGACATCGGCAAGATCCAATCAGTAGAAAATTAATATAATTGCAGGGTTTAGCACTAAACAGACAATTTTTTGGGTAATGCCTTCAGGACAACCGTCAAAACCGGAAGACGTGTCCTATAGTTATTAGTTTCAGAGGTAGTCAATTAGAGAAAATCTCGAAACGTTTTGTCTTTTTTTTACTTTTATGACGATGGTTTGGATTATGCCAGATTTTCGTGATATAACAGTATTAGCAGACATATTAAAAATCTAAAGTTGCATTGCATAGCTCGTATACTTTAGATTTTATTGATATTTAAAAAATCTGCGTCACAATTAGGTCACTGTGCATGCGCGCGCAGTACGACTTCCAGGTCACTTGCTTGCCAGCTGCGGACGCGTACGGACGACGGCACCTCATACGAAGCCAGAGAATACATACTGTCACTGCACAAAGGCGACAAATTATACACCTTTTTGACCAACACACATTTGTGTGTGCAAGACGATCAATTTACAAATTATTGACTGGTTTGTAAAGTTATTAAGAACCATCATTTGTGTGTATGAATATTTTGCCGATAACTCACCAAAACCAATTAATTGGTATTTATCATTAAAACCTTTTCATTGACTTTGAAAAGATTTTAATTTATAGTAGGTAAATACGCTTCGGGGCCTCGTTAATCTTTGGTATAATGGAAAGGAACAGCAATGAAGGTAGTCATTTGTTTTAATAATATCGCGGAAGAATGTGACTAAAGTGTGGGTATAGATCACGTCATCATCATTGGCATAATAGAAATAGTTTACAAGAAAATGTTATATTTACATGCTAATAACCACTGGTTAGTAATACTAAAGGCCTGCGCAGACGAGGTAATTTTGTCCGCGGACTTTTTTGACCTTTTGTATGAAATTTGGCATATAGTATTGTTGTCGCCGCAATATTCTTTATAATATTTCTTACGATTTAATTAATTGATATTTAATTGTTAAAGAATATAATAATTGATAATAATGTAAATAGTATTTAAATAGTATAGGTAGTTGTTAACTTGACTCTTACTAGTCATGTTTGTTGTCGTCACAGTATTCTTTATAATATTTCTTACGATTTAATTAATTGATATTTAATTGTTAATAGTATAATTAAATTGATAATAATGTAAATAGTATTTAATTTGTTAATAGTATAGTTGTTATTTGACTCTTACTAATAAAGTCCACTGGCGCCTCCTGGGCGCTAAAGTAATGATTTAGGATGTATAAAAGGAGACGTTCAGAGGTTGAACAGGCATTAGAGAATTAAAAGTTGAAGTGTGAATATCTCTTTCATTTAAGTTCATATCGTCAAAAGTTTAATTACTGTCGGATTGTGTGGGGGTTTTTACAGTATGGCCTATAGTTTACGTATAAGAGAAGTGTAGAACGCTAATATATAAAATAATATTATGTAATATAAATAAAGTTAATATAAATAAAAAATTTTATAATGTTTATAAAGTACTGTAATTTAATAAATAAAACTTTACACACTACTATGAATTTGATACATTCATATATAAGAGACACATTATAGCTGTGCTGTCGCGTTTCGTGCGGTGTGTAAGTAGCCGGTGGCCCATGGAGGTGGGAGGAGAAAGGAGGGCAGCGCATCTGTATAGCCTCTATGCGGATGTTTGTGGGCGTCGGTAGTCATGAAAATGGCTCCGACTGCTCGTTTGCCCTCCTATACCATAAAAAAAAAAAAAAAGAACATTAATGAAGTTTCTGTGTCTTTTGCAAGTGTTAAAGAGTCTACATAAATTGTTTACCTTAGTTATTAATTATTTAGTTTTTAATTACAAAAAAGTTTCACTTAGATCTAGTTTCGATCTTCGCGGTATCTCTAGTATCATTAATTAGATCAATTTGGTAGGTATTTAAAATTAATTTGAAGAATAAAAACTACAGAAATGAAACGTTCTCAAAATACTATATATTTATCACAATGGTATATTAAAAAGGGGCAATTATTTTTATTGAACGGAAGTTGTAATGGTTAAGATGTCATTTTAACTAATTAACATCATTATAATTTTTGGAGATACATGTAAATAATTTAAATTGTATTAAAATGCGACCTGAATTATATATATTTTTTTCTTTTTTAAATATATTTTTAGTATTTATTGGCAATTATTTATAATAACAGAATTTATAAAATTTATTTTTAATTAATTATTTTTAAATTGTTAGTTTAAGTTTTGTTTTATATTCATACACCGTTCATACGGTAGAATGTATGCACACAATTATTTGTCAAAACACCTACACATATTACTATGTTCATGTGAATAAATAAATGATTGATTGATCTAATTATAATAACTTCTATAAAAGGAAAAAATATAGGTAACCCTAATTATGACACCTGTCATTGGCTGCCAGCATTTGTACGGGATGACAGCAGATGTCATATTACCAAACTACAGAAAACAGAACTGTCAGAGGTAAAATAACGATATGTTAATTCATCAGGTTACAAGAGGTTGCGACTCCAAAACCTCTGAGATCGTAAACACCTGTTGCTTTTATTTTTCCTTATTGCTTCGAACACGTGTGTCATTGCGCTGTTGTCGTAGAAGAAATATTTAGTCTTGAGTCAAATATACTTATTTACTATCGTATTAGGTTTAGGTTTAAAGAAACTATTTCTCTTATGAATACTATTAAACTTAAATGAGATACAATGACTTTTTACATATAAGAAGAACTCATTTTAATACATCTGGGCCCTTGGAAGTAAGAGTTCTTTAGTTACTATCATTATCATCATCATCATCATCATCATCATCATCATCATCCAGCTTTGCGTATGTCGTTACTCCATCTAGTCACCATACTACTTAATATTTACTACTATTTACTACTGTATACTATGTTTAGTTATCATTTGTAAATCAAATTAGAAACTGTTAACATGGCTAGTAAAAGGAAAGCGTTATGTGACGAATGAGTTTGTGTTAATGTGAAAGTGATGGCACAATAGAAAGGGATAAGTAATAAACCGCACAATAGCAAGATTTTTTTATAGTGTAAGGGGCCAAGCGATAAGTCGAAACCGTTTACATGACTACCGACGCCCATAGACATTCGCATAGAGTATACAGATGCGTTGCTCTCCTTGCTCTTTCCCCCTCAATGGGCCACTGACTACACTTACACATCACACGAAACGTCACTTTACGCCGGTATAGTGTAATCGCATCTTTACTCCCAATAAAAAATGCTCAGTTCCTTAAGTTTCGAAATAAAGAGTTTGCATATTTAAATATAAAAAAAGTTTGGTAAAACCAAATGTGCATGCCTTAAGCACTCGTGTCATACGTATGTTATTTAAATTAGATACTCATGATAACATATACGTTTTTCACCAAAAATTGCTTTTTTTATTTTTAATTTTCAAATAGTTTTATGGTAAACTTGAATCTTAAAGAAAATAAGTTATTTTATATTTATTAGACATCATAATGTAAAAATAAAAACTGCTTCAGATAAAAGCGATTATTACCAATATAAATTACATAATTTTAGTCGAGAAACGAAAATAAATTAATAAACGTTAGACTAATAAAATTGTGCTGGCAGCTTATATGAATGACGCAATTAAAACTTAACCATAAAGAATGTCTCTTACCATAATGTTTTAAGTGCGCGAACGCGATTTATTCAATTATACACTCTAACGTTGTGAAAATAAAGTCTCAAGTGTCTTTACTCTCAGAGTAAAGCTCACTGTTGACACATTTTTGACGTTTACTCTCAGAGTAAACGTCACTGTTGAGGGGTTTTATATTTTTTGTATTTGTATATTAGGCTGCCTAAGATGTAAATTTTTTAGTTTCAACAGTACACATTTGATTTTTTACAATAAAACGAATAATAATTGAGTTATGGTTTTCTAATCAGTTCGTCACAATAGATTTACGGACCTATTGAAATAAAATTTAAATCGATTAGTTATGTTTTTCAAAAGTTATGGTGATTACAGAGAGAATGTTATATGTTTTTCATAGAATTTTTTCTGAAAAATTCATTTTTTTATCTAAATTGTGGGTTGGATTGCTGTTTATTGTTTAGAAAAATGACCATTGATGTTTTCTTTTATTGTGGTATGAAGGCCAACCTACTTTAAGCACTATATTATTATTTATTTAAAATAAAACTCTGACCGAACCCAGTTTTTGATTTTTAGGCGAGAGTAGAGCATACCTACGCTCGCGCTTAAGGCATGCAAAACGGAATCCTAAATAATGCGAGACAACATTGTGGTACTGATAAGGCAGGAAACGAACAGCAAATACTTGAGGAGCTAATCTTATCTGGCTCTCGGCTAAGTGTGTGTCAAGAGACAGAGTTAATCTGCACTAATTACAACGGTGACTTGTTAATTTGTTTCATGAGCCTCTGTCTGTTGCAAAACTTTTTCCTGTTTTTTTATAGTATAAGGGAGCAAACGAGCTGTCGGAGCCATTTTAATGACGACGCCCATAAACCTCCCGCATAGAGATGCGTTGCTCTTCCTCTTCCATAGGCTACGGGCGACAAGCGTCAATTTTACTAACAAAGGCCTACACAGGTCGTGCAGCAGTGCGGCCGGCTTTCTGCTCGCCGACCTGGAGGTTGTTAGAGCGGGCCTAGTGCAGGAGGAGTGCGCGGGGCTCAAGAGCAGGGAACACCAGAAAAAGAAAAGCGCTATCGCAGACGATGTAATCTCCACTTGGCAGTCACGCTGGGCCGCGAGTGCAGCTGTTACAATGCGTCTAGCATATCAATGGGTGGAACCTGAGCACGTTATTTCACAGATACTAACAGACCACGGGTGCTTTAGAGGTCGCCTGCCTAGAATGGCGTTATGCGAATTACCGTCCTGCCCTCTTGGTCATGAATGTGAGACCAGAGTCCATGTTCTGTAGGAATGTGATTTGTACAGAGACGAGCGAAATGCAATGTTGGACGGCATCTTCCGGACTACAGTGGCCCAGTCTATCATCAGGATTTAGTCGCAAACGAACAAAGTTTTGGTCAGCTGAAGAGATTTGAGTATTTATGGCACTCGAAGAGGAAGGACATGTAATGGCGTAGCTGCAAAAACCAGGACTGACAGGGCCGATGACTTCTGTCACTGTGTCAGGCCCCAGAAAGGGGAGAGTGGTATAACGAGAGGGCACTTAAACAGTTTGTAATAGAAGTTAAGAATTGCACGATGGTGAACAGAGGCGGTGAGCAAACCCCC
>LUGF01025932.1:47529-57989 GCA_001625245.1 Calycopis cecrops
TAATTACGTTAAAGGTTAGATTTAAACGTATATCTCATAAAAAGTGCTCTATATTTGATGGTTAATGAAAATTTAAGGAAATACAAGGTGGGCGGTTAATTGTGCCTGTGAGTGTAGTATGGCTTATAGTTTACGTGTAAGAGAAGTGTAGAACGCTAATACTTTTTTTAATAATGTTTATAGAGGACTTTAATTTAATAAATAAAACTTTACAGTACCATGAATTTGATACATTCATATATAAGAGACACGTAATTATTGATGAAGTTTCTGTGTCTTTTGCAAGAGTTGAAGAGTCTATATAAATTGCTTACCTTAGTTATTAATTATTTAGTTTTTCATTACAAAAAAGTTTCACTTAGATCTAGTTTCGACCTTCGCGGTATCTTTAGTATCATTAATTAGATCAATTTGGTATATAAAATTAATTTAAAGAATAAAAAATACAGAAATGAAACATTCTCAAATTATATATTTATCACAATGGTATATTAAAAAGGGGCAATTATTTTTATTGAACGGAAGTTGCAATGGTTAAGGTGTCATTTTAACTAATTAACATCATTATAATTTTTGGAGATACATGCAAATAATTTAAATTGTATTAAAATGCGACATTAATTATATATAGGTATATTTTTTTCTTTTTTTAAATATATTTTTAGTATTTATTGACAATTATTTATAATAACATAATTTATAAATTTTTTTTTAAATAATTATTTATAAATTGTTAGTTTAAGTTTTATTTTTTTTTATATTCACACATCGTTCATACGGTTGAACGTATGTAAACAATTATTTGTAAAAACACCTACACATATTACTATTTTCATGTGAATAAATGAATGATTGATTGATCTAATTATAACACCTTCTATAAAAAGAAAAAAATATACGTAACCCTAATTATGACACCTGTCATTGGCTGCCAGCATTTGT
Source organism: Calycopis cecrops (assembly GCA_001625245.1). NCBI lineage: Eukaryota > Metazoa > Arthropoda > Insecta > Lepidoptera > Lycaenidae > Calycopis > Calycopis cecrops. The sequence goes on from LUGF01025932.1 coordinate 48,472, forward strand.
ACGGGATGACAGCAGATGTCATATTACCAAACTACAGAAAACTGAACTGTCAGAGGTAAAATAACGATATGTTAATTCATCAGGTTACAAGTGGTTGCGGCTTCAAAACCTCTGAGGTCGTAAACACCTGTTGCTTTTATTTTTCCTTATTGCTTCGAACACGTGAATCATTGCGCTGTTGTCGTAGAAGAAATATTTAGTCTTGAGTCAAATACACTTATTTACTATCGTATTAGGTTTATGTTTAAAGAAACTATTTCTCATAAAAATTTTACAATTAACTTAAATGAGATACAATGATTTTTTACATATAAGTAGAACTCATTTTAATACATCTGGGCCGTTGGATGTAAGAATTCTTTAGTTACTATCATTATCATCATCGTCATCGCCATCATCATTATCATCATCATCATCATCATCATCACCATCATCATCATCATCATCATCATCATCCAGCTTTGCGTATATCGTCACTCCATCTAGTCACAATACTACTTAATATTTACTACTATTTACTACTGTATACTACTTGTATATGTATACTATGTTTAGTTATCATTTGTAAATCAAATTAGAAAATGTTAACATGGCTTAGTAAAAGGAAAGCGTTATGTGACGAATGAGTTTGTGTTAATGTGAAAGTGATGGCACAATAGAAAGGGATAAGTAATAAACCGCACAATAGCAAGATTTTTTTATAGTATAAGGGGCCAAGCGAGAAGTCGAAACCATTTACATGACTACCGATGCCCATAGACATCCGCATAGAGTATACAGATGCGTTGCTCTCCTTGCTCTTTCCCCCTCAATGGGCCACTGACTACTTACACATCACACGAAACGTCACTTTACGCCGGTATAGTGTAATCGCATCTTTACTCCCAATAAAAAATGCTCAGTTCCTTAAGTTTCGAAATAAAAAGTTTGCATATTTAAAAACGGAATCCTAAACAATGCGAGACAACATTGTGGTACTGATAAGGCAGGAAACGAACAGCAAATACTTGAGGAGCTAATCTTATCTGGCTCTCGGCTAAGTGTGTGTCAAGAGACAGAGTTAATCTGCGCTAATTACAACGGTGACTGGTTAATTTGTTTCACGGGCCTCTGTCTGTTGCAAAACTTTTTCCTGTTTTTTTATAGTATAAGGGAGCAAACGAGCTGTCGGAGCCATTTTAATGACGACGCCCATAGACCTCCCGCATAGTGATGCGTTGCTCTTCCTCTTCCATAGGCTACGGGCGACAAGCGTCAATTTTACTAACAAAGGCCTACACAGGTCGTGCAGCAGTGCGGCCGGCTTTCTGCTCGCCGACCTGGAGGTTGTTAGAGCGGGCCTAGTGCAGGAGGAGTGCGCGGGGCTCAAGAGCAGGGAACACCAGAAAAAGAAAAGCGCTATCGCAGACGATGTAATCTCCACTTGGCAGTCACGCTGGGCCGCGAGTGCAGCTGTTACAATGCGTCTAGCATATCAATGGGTGGAACCTGAGCACGTTATTTCACAGATACTAACAGACCACGGGTGCTTTAGAGGTCGCCTGCCTAGAATGGCGTTATGCGAATTACCGTCCTGCCCTCTTGGTCATGAATGTGAGACCAGAGTCCATGTTCTGTAGGAATGTGATTTGTACAGAGACGAGCGAAATACAATGTTGGACGGCATCTTCCGGACTACAGTGGCCCAGTCTATCATCAGGATTTAAACGCAAAGGAACAAAGTTTTGGTCAGCTGAAGAGATTTGAGCATTTATGGCACTCGAAGAGGAAGGACATGTAATGGCGTAGCTGCAAAAACCAGGACTGACAGGGATGATGACGACTTCTGTCTCTGTGACGTCAGGCCCCAGAAAGGAGAGTTATATAACGAGAGGGCACTTAAACAGTTTGTAGGGAGTCGAGAATTGCAGGTCGGGAACAGAGCCGATGAGCAAACCCCGGTGCATCTCCCGCGATTAGCTCCGTATACCGAGAGGTGAGTAGGAGCATGCGTGGTTGGTGGGTAAGGCTACCGGCTACTTACACCGCAAGAAACGAGACAACACAGTTGTCATTTTACACCGGTGTACGTCGTGCCGGCCTAATTCGGCTACATGCATGCATACAGCGTGCACTGCCTCTTGCTTAACGTTTTCCTGTCTTCACAGACATTAACCCAGACCGGCTCCTTCGCAATCGTCAGTTATGTAAACGTAGAGGCATGATGACTATGCTGTCCTCACTCGTGATCGTCTTAAGAGACTTTGATGGCCCATTGGGGGATAAGTTAAAGTAGAAAACGCCTCTGGGCGTTGCTTAGTAATCCAAATGGTAACGGTAGCTAGTATGGTCCCTTTAACTATAAAAATTGTGATAGCAAATAAAATGGAATTCTATTTCATATACTCATATAGAATAGTTGTGGGTCTTTGTAGTACTGACGAACCAATGTGCGTCCTAAATTTGCCTCAGGCTGTAATTTTGCACCCTATATAGTGCTTCGAATGTAAATAAGACATACAATATAGGCCCAAGCACAAAACCTTGAGGCACTCCTGCAGGGAAGTCATCAAAATAGAATATTGAGACGCCTTCTTTAACTTGAAATATTAATTCCGTTTTATATGGTTTTAGTATTCCAGAACGTATGGCGTAACAGTTACATTATTTTAAATAACAGGTATTTATACTATCAAACTACTGTTGAATAATCAAGCAGGCTTACGAGCTGTATTCTATTTTCAAAACTCTCCTAATGTTTCTGCATACTTGTTCCATAGTGGTGGGTCCCTTTCAAACCTAAATTGATGCTCCAGAACTATTATTTTTTCTTCTAGGATCTCAGCAGTCTCCGGGTAGGCATTTTCAAAGAAGGGAGGTTTTAGATTATAGACGTGCCTTCATTGGCATTTAATTGGCAGCATTACCAGGTTTTGGAATCAGACATATTTGTCACAAGATTCAAAAGTTTCCCACTCTTTGCATGACATTAAATGGCATGGACTTTTGTACAATTTGAAATAAAAATATTTTATTGATCATGAGATCCTAAAAATAATTCGGTACCAAAAAAGTACCGCTGGGTTTTACCCTGACATTTTTGCATTGGGGAAAACCAGTACATAATAAAAAATCGCATATTTATGTTCGATTAAAATCCTAAAACTTAAAAAGGTTGTTGCATTTCAAAGAATTTAACAACCTATTTACGAATATAGTACCGAAATAGGTTAGTCGGGAGCTAGTGGTAGTAAGTTTCTTTTTTTGGCATTTGGCGTTCATTGGCACAGGCGACCAGCAGTGGGCTGGCTGATAATGATAACGGCAGTGAAGCAGGTCAAGTGCCAGTTGGAGAGCAATGCGCGTATCGTCGCCATTAACCTATTTCATTGCGTACGCGCAAAATAATCGCGTCAAAATTGATTTGTAATTTCTTTCAAATCTGCGATCGTTGGAAGTAGGGCCATGCTTGTAGGCCGATATGATTAGGAAAGTGCATGCTATCTGTCGTACACGACAGCGGCGTGAGGTGGGGCATACCTACCACCTTTCGCCATTAAGTGAGGGTTAACTTCTACCTTTCGCCATTAAGTGAGGGGGTAACTACTACGTTTCGCCATTAAGTGAGGGGTTAACTACTACCTTTCGCCATTAAGTGAGGGGGTAACTACTACCTTTCGCCATTAAGTGAGAGGGTAACTACTGCCTTTCGCCATTAAGTGAGGGGGTAACTACTACCTTTCGCCATTGAGTGAGGGGATATCTACTACCATTCGCACGGGATACCGGTGTGAAGTGAGGGTGATACTTACAACCTTTAGCACAGTACACCAGATACCGGTGTTAAATGACGGGGTACCGACTACTACCACGCGATACTGCTGTGGCCGTTGTCAAATATCGTGCGGTTTGAGTTATCTAAAGCATTGGCAGTAAACAAGTTGCTCCGACGTCTCGTTTACCCCCACCGCAGGTTTCACCGGTTGCTCTTAAAGTGTCAAATAGCACCTGATTATAACAAAAATGCTACGTGACGTTACTTGGTATGAACATGACACTGTGAAACCAAATTTCGTATCTTATTTAAGTTTTTCTAATTTTGTAACTCACCCGTGAACCTGATCGACAATCTATAAAACAACCTACCCGCAATGGCATCTCGGAACAGCTGCTCGAGGGTGTAGTTGGGCAGCCAGATGGTGATGGGCAGTCGTCTGCGCCACGAGTCCAGGTTGCACAGCCGCCGAGCCGTCCGCTGCAGCCGGCTCCGGGGCCGCGGGCCTGCGGGGGAGCCTTCGTTAGATGCCATATTATAAATTACTAGCTTCCGCCCGCGGCTTCGCCTTCAAAAATGGTTCAATATTTTAACTTATTATGTTATTCTGATATGAAAGCTATATTACTGTAAAGGTTCATGAAAATCCGTTCAGTAGTTTTTGTGTGAAAGAGTAACAAACATCTTTACAAACTTTCGCATTTATAATATTAGTAGGATCATTTAATCTGGCATTTTATATTTACTACTATTACATTACATTCTTTAAATCGAAAAGGACAAATACGTTTCCTAAATAGCTGTATATACATGTTATTAACATGCAAATGTGAACAAGTCCTTGAACGATATATAAATTACTGTAATTGTAATTTTGCTGTTGCTAATGTATCTAAAATAAAATTTAAAAAAAGTAGAAAGACGTAGTTTAGTCGCATTTAGTAATGCAGTATTTTTACCCGCGAAATAAGAGGCCTTTTTTATGTTATAGGAGGGCAAACGTGCAGTCGGAGCCATTTTCATGACTACCGAGTACCGACGCCCACAAACATCCGCATAGAGGCTATACAGATGCGCTGCCCTCCTTTCTCCTCCCACCTCCATGGGTCACAGGCTACTTACACACCGCACGAAACGCGACAGCACAGCTGTCACTTTACGACGGTGTCGTGTAAGCGAGAGGTAGGTACCTACCTCTCCGGTCGTGCCGGCCCAATTCGACTGAATGCATGCAGTGTGGCACTACCTCTTACAGAATTGGCTTATAGGGGGGATAGACACACCGACGTCAAACTTATAAAGTTTCAAGTCGATATGTGTATGTGGGCCTCCTTGGCAGACCTTCATCCTCTGCCATCCACGGGCTACCGGCTTACACGCCGCACGAAATGTACCTAACAGCTGTGCCATGTCACTTCACGTCGGTTTCGTGTAGTGACAGGTACCTCCCCGGCCGTGCCGTTCTAACTCGGCTATATACCTACATACATACAAAGTGCCACTACCTCTTACTAAAACATTTTGTACACATAAGATTCTTAGAGGTATGTATTAGAAAGGACATAGGAAACTTTTTATATAAAAAATACGAGCGTAAGTTAAAAAATATATTACTCTGGGAAGATGCAGCATTCTAATCGTAAAATATTTCTATAAATCGGCACAGTAGGTTTTGAGTTCATTCACTACACATTTTCAAAAACACAAATCTTTTCTCTTTATATTTGTATTGATAAGTTTATCAATATTCTTGCAGAGTGCCAACGTTAACCTACAAAATCTGCATAAGGAGAAGTATTTCGGCTTTCTTATTTATTTATGAACAGCGCCCCGCGGCTTCACCCGCGTTAGTTTCGATCCCGTGGAAAATATAAAATCATCCCATGGCAGTCCATAGGAACATTTTCGGGATAAAAACTATCCTGTGTTAATCCAAGTTACTCTCTATGTGTGTGCCAAATTTCATGAAAATCGGTTCAGCAGTTAGTAGCTCCTTCACGTAAGTGAAGAAGTAACAAACAAACATACAAACTTTCACATTTATAATATTAGTAGGATATCTTTAGGAACAGTTGCGTAAAGTCCCGAAAGGAACACTATTTAACTTAAAAATATTACTTGCTACTATCCTGTTATTCCTAATATCATAATAATGTCGTCCTCCCCGAATTTCAGCTACGTCTCCCTCTATGGGCAAGGGATATGGGCAGGACATGTAGGTAAAGTGCACAAGTGTGTGCACAGACACAAGTGCATGCTCTATTCCCTCATTTTCTATTATGGAACCGATCCTACTCCGCCGAAGAGAAATTAGACGCACCGACTGTGATCTCCGAGGCGTAGGATGTAACACCGTTACTGACTGACTGTTATTAAACATTGACAAATCCCAATAAAACTTTTTGGTCCGGGACTCAGAATTACGGGGATTCAAACCCGGGACCTCACCACTGTGCTTGTACATGCTTACCACTAGACCAGTATATAACATGATAATGCCAAATTTTATTACCGACGAATGATGTTTTTTACTCTTCACGATAACTACTAAACAGAATTAGATGAAATAAACACAGATACAGATTATGACATGAAATGACTATCGATTGACTGACTGATGGCACAGCCAAACCAACTAGACCAATCAAACCGAAACGCTGTATAAACGCAGATAAAATAACGTTCTTTCGCATTAAAAATATTTTTTTATTTGCATTTATAAAATTAGTAGGACTCCATGTGTTCTTAAATCCGTTAAGCCTTTCTGGTTGTAGCAGGGAACAAGAAATCTACATACATACACTCCAAAAACAACCTTCCAGATGCAGTCGTTAAAAATATATGTTTATACTTAACACATCTGCCAGTTTCCTAATGGAGTAAAGGTCCCATGTATTGCCCTCCACACTCAAAATACACACATCGTTTACTTCCTTATACGAAATAATTAAAAATGATCCTTACTTGTTATTATAGTCATTTCTTTAACACGAGCGGCTACACAAATTTATCCCAAAAAAGCATCCCCAAATTCTAGTACGTCATTTTATAGACCAGGAACCGGTGCAACTTATGGCTCACTTATTACTTTCGCCACATAAAACAACACAGCACAGAACACAGAGAGCACAAGACAGGACATACAGTTTCGAGACAAGCACACTAAATGAATGTTATTACAGAGTTTAGGCCGGTCCAACGGGTTTCGCAACTCGTATAATCGAAACATATGATTGCGTATAAAAAAAATAATGTATTCCAAAATGTCATATTTCTTATTCAGGAAACGTACATCCATCATTCAAAGAGGTCAAAAATGGAATAGATAATTGTATGTATTAAAATAGTGTGTCTTTGGTCTCAGAGAAAATTTATTGTTCATCACAATCCCTCGTCATTATCTTGGGTAACGGGTAGGAGGATAGAAGGCAACGCATCTATCTGTATAGCCTCTGTTTGGATGCTCATGGGGGGTGGTAGTCATGCAAACGACTCCAACACTCGTTTGCCCCCTTATACTATAAAAAAATCTTGCGATTGCGATCTTGTGTTGTATATTACTTATCTGTTTTTCTTGTGCCGTTACTTTCAACAAATTTCATTGGAATAGAGCAATTCTAAAACACATCAAACTCATCAGCACAAATCATAATAAAAATAAACAGAAAATTATAAAACGAACAAAAGGCTGACGACAAGCCACCCACTTTTTTTATAAAATACACGAAAGGGTAAACGCAAAACAAAAAACATCTTCCAAAAAGACACTGAACTAAAAATTGTTTTCCAAAAAGACAACGCTTGATTGCGAACACAGCCTTACAAAGCATTCATAGTGCAAAAACTTTAATTAGGCTAGACTTAAAACAATCTATCCATCAACTATAAAAAACAACCGTGGCTCAAAAAAAATCTCAAAAGACACATTTCTTAATACAAGACATAAAATATTCAAAAAGACACAACACAAGACACAATTATATCATAATATACCTATCTCGCCGCTCATTGTATGTGTATCATTTACACGTTGTACTCATTGCACAGAACACGCGACTGTGCCTCGTTGTATTGTTACAACCTGTTAACGCGCCGCACAATACACGCGCACTAGCACTAGCGATGCGAAATATGACACACTTGACATCTATCTACTATTTCGAAATAAACAATGTAGAGCAAGAGCCGGTGACGTCTAGACGTTTCTCAGTTTTAGAAAAGTAAAAAAAGAGAAATTTTATTTTAATGCACAAAGACAAGTATTTTTCGACCAACTAAGACGCGTACATAATCATAACCTAGAGAAACCCTATACAATATACATATATATAAAATAAACATATTTTTTGGATATTATAGGACATATAAATCATAAATATGGTAATTTCCAATAGAAATCTATTTCACTGCACTCGTTCAGTTTCCCACATAACTAGGAGTGGCTAGCTTTCAGGGGTAATTTTATTTAGTTTTTGCTTTAAGGTTATGTTAGAATTACCTCATCCAATGTCAAACTCAATGTCGTGGGAAGCATCTATCAAAGAATCAAGTACGTAGTAAGCTAAGACAATTATATCCATATTTTTATGCACATTAATTGGCATTTAAAAATATGAGCCTTTATATTAAGATATTATCTTATTAAGCAACATTATTTTTAAACATGAACTAAGGAGATTTTTCAGATGTCTATGGACAAAGGTATTGCACATTTGCCTCGTATCCTTTAAAAAAATATGTCTATCAAGAGCCTGATCGTTATATGCTTATTATATCGCCGATTCTTCTTGAGCCCTACATTTTCAATTGTTTTCTTACAGCTTTGTTGCTTCTTCTGCCGGAATTCCGTACGTGCTTCTTTTCATGGCTACCAAAGGGTTTTCAGTTTTCTGTTTCGGGTTTTAGTGCCCAGATCTGACAATTACATATTAAGACTTTGAGGATGCTATTGTTATTAAGCCATATTTACATAGGTATTTTAAATAAGCTGAAGATGTAATGCCTTGTCTTATGTTAATATTAGTCATTAAAATAAAACAACGCATAAAACGCGGGTATAATTTAACAAGCTTGTTAAATAATGAAATAAACCGCAATAAATCCTTAAACTTATTTTATTGTAATTTAATGCGTTATTTAGACTGGAAGATTAGATTTTGCGTTATATGGTAGATCATTTCGACAATATTAGCCCTGGTTAAATAAAAATATATTTCTTCTTTCTAACTTAACAGGTACCCTGGCATATTCATCACATTTGGACATTATGGTGGGTACTGGGTTAAATTATTAAGCAAAAGTAAAATTTTTATTTTTACAAAATGAGCAACATCCAGCAGTCGCGGGCTCTGATACTAAAAGTCTTGTCAAGTATTTTTAAATAACACTTATAATGCAAATTCTTACGTAGTAATTGGACTTATCAAATTTAACAGTAACCTATTCAGTCAAATTGGATAAGACCAATTAAAAGGTGAACGGTCCCATTGTTTTAAAATCGGGGGCAGACGTACAGCAATTATTTAGTGATAAGTCATTTATTAGCTTAGAGCCACACACACGCGATTTTTAGACGCGGCGACTTTGCGACTGTCGCGATGCCGTCGCTAGATTCAGCGACTTTGCGACCGGTCGCAGTAGTCGTGCGACTCTCGCGACTGCATTTAGACGTTAATTGATAGTATTTGACATACATTAGCGTCTAAGTCGCCGCGTCTGGCGTCTTGAGGGTTTATCCAGCTGTGGACGTAAAGAGCCTTTTTTC
>LUGF01025936.1:15907-33035 GCA_001625245.1 Calycopis cecrops
ATCTTTACCGTACATACCTTGTAAGTTTTGATGCACTACATTTATTGAGCAAGATTGGTTATTATTGGTCTTTAAATTTACATTATGTATTTTCTCTTTTGATAATAAGGTAGTGCCGGAGACTGCCTCTGTTGTCATTAAATCTAATTTAAAGAATAATTATTTGGAACATATTCATTAACATATTATTTATTAAGTCATTAACAATGTCAGTGTGCTGGTCAAAAGAACCAGTGATCTGGGTAGCCAAACACTTGGCTGTACTTAAAAATAAATAAGAGTATAGCAAACTTGCTATTTGTCTTTTAAAATAAAAAGATAGGTTATACCTATTAAATGTCAAATTATAATTTAGAGTGTTATTTATGTCAATAATTTCTAATTTACAATCATTCTTATTTAATATTATACAATTATTATTAATAGCAGAATATTTAATTTGTACCTAATTTTGTTTTCTGTTGGCAACTTGTTTACATAAGGAAATGTGAATAAAATCACCTTCTTGATATTAGGTAAATTATTTAACAACTCCAAGTAATTTATAATAGTGCTTTTGTTCACTCCTCCACGTCTCCCAACTAATATAATTATTGTTGTATTTGGACGGTGAGTAACATTTAAATTGCACGTTACAATGAAGTCGATTCTGGAACTGAAATCGCGTTTGGGAATTGAGCAATGTTTTGACATTATGAGTGTAGATATGAAAAATAATAGTCAGCGTGTCGTTAATTATTTAGATAATTTACCGAAAGTATTGCAAAGTATTATTGTTGCATTGCAACTTCGCCAAGGACCACACCGACTTGTTTCTTTCTATATTTAATAAATAATCAATTACAGAGACAGTGCTAACTTTTTGTTGTTTTGTTTTGTTGGAAAAAGGACGATGCGTACGCAATAATCTCGGGTTGTGTCTATGTATTTAGGCACAGAAGCATGATAATGTACATACGTTTGCAGAAATTAATTGATTAAACCCTATACCAAAACGACAACGGCTTAACATATTTTTCGAGGCACGGAAATGTAACAACGTTATTTACCTGAAGAAGCGTGTCGTAATTCTGAAAATATTATATTTAATAGTATTATCATTATTTTTATTTAAAGGGATATCCTCGCTGAGCAACATTAACACACTGAACGACCTGATTACTTACAACGCAGCCTCGTTAAAACGATTCAAAGAAACCCAACCTGAAATGGCGCTTTAAAAGCTTATTCACCGATGTATCTCCAAAGGCGTTTTCTAATTGCTCCATAAACTTATTTAATACCATCAACAACTTCTATAAAAAAAGGTTTTTTTTTCGGATCAATTATTTTAGTGTTTCTGTTATCAAGTTACCATTTAATACAAAGCAGGCTTGTATGATTCGAGTATATTTATTTTTCACGCTTATGTGAACTTGAAACAGTGCACAATAATTATAATGTTGCATACATTATAAATAATTAACGTAAGAAGTTATACTTTTCTGTATATTATATAAAAAATAAGTTACATAAATTAATGTCGTTGTCATTTCTGATACTTTTATTGCTCACTTTTTTTGTTTATTTTTGGCGTCGGTACGTGCGTATATGGTAAAATTCACTGTCATTATTTTATATAAGCTCCAAAAGGAAGTAAAACTTCAATGAGTAAAATGCTATTTATTTATAAGTTTGTTTATTTGAACGTTAAAAGGAAGGAGGACGGAGAAGATAAAAAGAACGCCTAAGTATTTACGAATTTAAATATGATAGACGTAAGTTAAATCCGAGTAGCAGTGAATCGACCGTCTCTGTTTAAAATATGGCATGACATTGTCCCGACTAATAATTACCATTTATAATTTGTATAATAACCTCTACCTACCTATTTCTCTTAGATCCTGCTCATTTCATATTTTGTTTTTTTTGACAGTAAATACAATGGCTGATGAACATTGCAGTATGACAAATATTATAATGATGAATGAGTGATTGGTGATGATGATAATGGCAGTAATGTACCGCTGCGAATGGTCACTTATGTCGTGGGGTTCCATGTAGTTTGTGAGTTTCCGGTGGCCAATTACAAAGAAGAGTGGACGACTACTTAACAAATGTAAATCTTTATGTGCTATTCATATAGTCATCCAAATCCTTTGACTGCTCGTTTGCCCTCTTATATGTACTATAAAAAAAGTATTATAAAAATCTATATATGTTTATTCCTAATCATATACCGAAATACCTGAAGATATCTGAAACAATTATATTGTAGAGATTTATGGACGTAAATCAGATCTTGTCAGCGGCCATCCCACCATTGTCTCCGAGCAATAAAAAGATTGCGCAGAGACAATGGGAATGCTGGGCGGCCCGAATACTTCACTTCATTGTTCCTTTTAAATACATATTTTAAACAAGGTTTTCGTTACGCCTCCCCTGGACCGCGAGGCTTTTATACACGGATATTAAAACAACATGCTTCAGACGTGGACACAACAATTGTGTCGAGATTTCAAGTATTTCAAATAAAATATTTAGAGTATATGAAAAGCGAGCGGTGATGTTCAAATTATAGTTTCAAATTAATCCGAAAAAGGAAACCAAAATATAATTTGATATCGAATGACAGTCAAGATCTTGGTAGAAACTAAACCAATAAACGAGTGAGTTACAAATATCTCCCTTTTTATGAACGTTGACTAGAGAAGACCGAGTTGTTTCAAATGTGTGTGTGTGTGATATTTTTTGTGCTTTAACAAGTAAAAATTGTAAGTGAATTGAATATATAATATCATACATTCCGGCCAACTGAAGCAGTAAACGTACGAAGGCTTAGTAATTTTTAAGATAAGTTTTGTTTGTACATATTTTTTTATACTAAGGGTGCTTTTATAAAGAAGCAGGTAAATTGTCGGCGCCGACCAGCGCCGACCAGCGCCGACCAGCGCCGACACGTTTTGCAATGTTATCTTATGGGCTCACTTATAAAGAAGCAGGTTTTCGGCGCGTACCGGTGCCGACTCGAGCCGGCTCAAGCATTTATCGGTACGTAGGGTGTCCATTGCATTTTGAAAATGCAGGACAATGTATCTCGTGTCATACTCGTATAAGACTTGTGTTCATGAAACATTGTTTTTTCAAATAAATGTTAATATTCTTGGCAGTGCCACGATGCATGCATGCATGTAGCAGCACTTGGGCCGTCACGATTGAGGTGTTTCACCATTAATAATAAACTTAAAACATGAAAAAATACCCATATTTTTTAAATAATATTACTTACTTTATAGAAAATATATTAAGTACACTGATATTATTACGTAATTACTATTTAGTTCTATTTGTAAATAATACACGTTTTTTAATACTATTTCCACTTTTAATTAACATACAAACTTTCACATCCTACTAATATTATACAATTATAATACTAATATATTAATATAATACTAATATAATAAATACTAATATATTATACAAACATTTTAAATAACTATTTTCCATAATAAATAAGTCGTCTTCCGATGAAGTCGACGACATGATGGTCACTACAGGCCGATTTGCCTGCTTCTTTATACGAGTGCAACCTGCTCGGACCAGCGCCGATCGGCGCCGTAATTGTCGGCGCTGGAAACCTGCTTCTTTATAAAAGCACCCTAAGAGTCGTGTGAAGAACTAGCAAAGACGTGTAGTACCGGAATTAGTTTTATCTTCTTTTATATATACTTCTATCTCCTATGTTATTTGTATATGTTATATGTAATATATATAAAAATCAATTGCTGTTCGTTAAACTCGAGAACGGCTAAACCGATTTGCCTAATTTTGGTTTTGAATTAATTATGGAAGTTTAGGGAAGGTTTAAAAGGTCTTATTTATGATAAAATGCTAGGAATATAGTAATGTAAAGAAAAAAGCAATTTCATTAATCCATAGAAATTATTCGTACCTGTCAAATATTTGATAGTCGTACTTCTCTGCATATAAGTGTATAATCTACGCCAGTACGACCGCACTGTCGTTCGGAAATCAAATAAAAATTTAAAGAATTGTTTAAAAGAAATAACTAAGAGCCGTTTTTCCTTTCCATGGGTAAATAGGTGAATAACTAACTATAGGTATATCAGTTAATAATATCTGTGTGTTAATCAGTTAAATAAATATTTTCAATTTTCAATCGTCTGTAAACTAAAGAAGAGTTATCCTCTCCTATGTCCTGTTCTAACGGCCTGCCGACTAGAGTACTGTGGCTAGAGGTCAGCATGAGAACTTAACCCCATTGCACGGTTCCGACGTTGTAGTAGGGACTGTTCAGAGAAAGCCGGACAGTCCTCAAGGAGAATTCTGGCCATTTCACCTGGGCCAGCCTGTCGCTCGAGGGATCCTGTTGCCTGTTGTGATCCGAAACCTTCCAATTATAGCGGCTGAAGGCTCCTGGAGGAGCTGAGTCTGTATTGCACCTCCGATATAGGTGTAGAGGTCACCCGGGCTCCTACATCAAAAAAAAGGGTAAAGTAACGGGTTTACGATTCGGCCACTCCTCCTTGGGGACTGTCCGGCTGCCTTTGAACAGTCCCTACTGCGTCGTCGTACGTGCTAGGGGTCAGGTTTCTATCCTGGCTCCAATACTCCAAAGAAGCATGCCATGACAGGGATGGGTGGAGGACCACCCAGCTGAGCTGCTTTTAGTCTGGTCTCCCCGCCCCCAAAGCCTGTTCAGTATGGGTAGCCCTGTTCGGTATAGTTTTGGGGATCAGAAAGGCACGCTATCCCCACCTCCCCCCTCCCACCACGACAAGGTGGCAGCGCTTCGGGGAGGAAGGAGAAAATACCTGTCACTATAATAGTATATCGAACTATCACTCGTAATATTTTAGATTTTATACTACTAAGAAATATTTGTCAAAAGATATAGCCAATTTCATAAGAGTATAGAGAAAAATGATCTAAATCTCGAAAAACAAATTTTAATGAATCGTCAAAAAAATGTTTTAAATATATGGAACATTTCATAACACATTTCTAAGAATGTAATAATGTTAAGGGTGCTATCGGTAAAAAGTGCCGAAATTGAGTATTTTGAAGGCAAATTTCTCGTAAATGGAAATAATCTATTAAAGATCAACTTTGGTTCCGCATAGGACAAATATTTTCATGGGATCTGTAAAGTTTATAAATTGAAAATTATTATTATTATTATTTACGAAGAAAATGGTATATTTGGAACTCATGTTTTCGAAAAGACTGATTTTCGAAATGAAATTACGTATATAAGCAGTGGGTTGTGGATACCTAAAAAATACCTACTATTAGGAAATATACTGCTATAGGTTTTTTATACAATAGAAAAGTAAATTGATTTCATTAAACTCGGCAAAAAAAATATTTTTGTAACTTAAATTTTGCCAAAATAAAACATAATTTTTCTCATGATAATAAATGTGGAACAACTTCAGAAATTTACTAATTTATTAACACGATATTCGATTAATAAAATCAAAAAAAAAAATAAACATTATTATGTTAGATTTTATTTAATTAAATTTCAAAGTTACTATTGAATTACGCCATGTATGTCATTTATAAGCTCACAAATATTTTTATTCTTTAAGTCAATAAAAAATATTTGTGCTATGCGGAACCAAAGTTGATCTTCAATAGATTATTTCCATTTATAAGTAATTTGCCTTAAAAAAACTCAATTTCGGCACTTTTTACCGATAGCACCCTTAACATTATTACATTCTTAGAAATGTGTTATGAAATGTTCCATATATTTAAAACATTTTTTTGACGATTCATTAAAATTTGTTTTTCGAGATTTAGATCCTTTTTCTCTATACTCTTATGAAATTGGCTATATCTTTTGATATCAATACAATACAATATCGACTATCAAGATATAGTGTCGCACGTGGCGTAACAATCCGTCACAATCAATCAAGTGGCACGTACAAAGTAGTGCTGTGGGTGCGGCAGGCGCGGGGGGCGGGGGTCAACGAACTGGCCCGGAAGCGATCAACACGCAACTGTTACGTCGCGTCGTGACTCCGATGGACGAGGCTTGTTGGCTTTACTTTTATAATTACTCGTGAAAAAACGAGAGTATAATGACAACAACGTTGATGAATAATGCCAAGCATTAAGTTGCCAAAATATTAATATATTTTAAGAAGCGGCGAGCGGGCGACAAATTGCTCAACTCTTGGCAACTGTGGTCCAACGTGATACAAAGGGGTCTACTTATCGTTTTATTTAGCCAAAAACAATTTGAAATCTGGTATACCGCTTATATTTTTACGAAGTCCTCCTCTAAGAATGGTAGAAGTTCATAGTTGTACCAAAAGATAAAAAAACAATCAACATTATGAACAGTAGTCGAAAAATAGTAAAATAATAAAAGAACTGTAAGAACAATGATCGTAATATTAAGTTAATATACAACATTCATTATTTCAACATCAACGTAAACCCCGCATTTACAAACTAAAACTTCGTCACAATATCAGAATAATAAAACATGGAGGCGAATCGAAATATTCATAAAGAAAGTTTGTACCATAAAGTGTGCGAAACATATTTAGGTACCTTGAAGATTATTCGTTAAAGAATATGATATAAAAATATATTACGTCGTAAAGTTATAAGTAGCTTTCTCCCCGTCTTATAAATTGATTAAGTCCAAGATTGTTTCTCGTTTATTTCTTCAGGGATTTGCTCAGGTCCGGGCACCATGCAAATGTACAAACTTTATACAATAACTCACGTCATAAATTCCCTTTGCTCCTTGTATTTAAATACGTATTACCCGCGGCCCTCCTTGTATTTAAATACGTATTACTTCAAGTATTTCTCGGTGTGATTACATTGTAGGCGTCACAAAACTTCACTGAAATTAAGCGGCATAAAGTATAATGAAAATAATTTTAATAACATTGTAACATCATGAGACATGGCGTTCGCATACGCAGAGACATTAAATTGCTAAATAAATCAAGATTATTATGATCATTATTATTCTACCCTGGTGGAACCTACCTAAGGTGGCACACCTTTTAAAGGATTCGACTCAACATGTTATCTTCCACTCCGAAATAATTAATACATAATGTATAACTCACTCCTTAAACATATTACCTCATAAATAAATCATGATATAAATCGTAAAATTGATCATACTGCAATATGAAACATAGTTTAATATATTTTATAAAGCTTATTTTAAATAACGTAAATTAATTACTGTTTGTTCAGATCTATATGAACATAGTTTGTCACTTGGAAAATGACTAATGGCCGGTTTCTGAGGTTGTCAGTTAAACTCTCGTTAACTATCGATTCGATAAAATCATCGGTAGGTTAAACTTCAGATAACTGTCGCTGGGTTTCTGAGTACTTATTTGACGTTTCGATAGCTATCGAACCATTAGGCATTTATTTTTATTGCCACTAGATGGGTCTTTTTGTACTTTCAAGAATAAAGATGATTTTATTAATGTAATCCTTAATTAATAGTCGTGTGCTTAGTACTTATATGTCAAACACATTTTTTAGAAGTTATACAAATAATTTAAGCAAAGTTTTAATAAAAAAAATAGCTATATGTGGGCGTATGGGGACCAAGTTTTTGTCAATCCTATAAAAAGAAATCGCCAAAATGAAGTTGTCAATTGATTAAATTTAAACATTTCGTTTCCATGGATTGTTTATAGCTCATGATCGCTTGACTGCCAAGTGCTCGTCATTTATATAAGAGCTGAAAGATTCTTTTCACACGATCCCAACATAAGTAAGAACGAGTAACAGTTATGGAGTTTAGATCGTAGTTAATTTAGCAGATAATAGGTGTAAAATAGTATAACAATATCGTTCAACCATAAAGCTTAATTTTCTCATATTTATTTGGAACAATTACCAATTGCGGACAGTAAGTCCAGTTTTAACCCTATGCCAAACACCCCTGAACTTTAAAAAATATGATCATAGATTCCTAAGACTGTATGATAAAATGAATTTGAGACGGTATTTAGCAAACTTCACTCTGCTATTACTCTCTCTGTTTCTCATTTACTCTCTCTGTTGCACACTATTATCTGCCAAAGTACCCGCGATTCAAACTTTATAATTGCTGATTGTTCTTGCCTGTGTTGTGGGCAGGTTGGGGTTCCGCAGATAAATTTTTAGCTTTTATAAAAGGACAAGTGCCTGGCGCTCAAGGGCTCTTATATTATATTGTTTATGTTGACGGCTGTTCTCGTATACCTTATTTTAAATATTTAATCCATAAGCATGTCCAATGCATTACTCCTGTCTTAAGTTTCTTCGTATAATATGTTAGAAATGAAATCCCGAACTTCCAAATCTGACTCTTATGAGCTGTTCGTATTCATTGCGGTATATTTTGTTTGCAGACGGAAAATATACATGTTATAAAATGTTTGATTTCAATCAATTAGTTATAATACTATTAATTCTATATTAGATTATTCCATATTAATACTTCAAAAATTTTGTGGACTTGTTATATTACGTTAGCCTAGCCTCGTGCCAAGTACCACCAGAACTTGTGTTACGGGTACTAGACAACGGAAATGTATTTAATATGTTTTATACATTTAAGAAATTTTAATATATTTTGGATTTTTAATATAGAACACATACACATACTTAATACATAAAAAAAATCCATGACCTTGGCGGGATTCGAACCCGCGATCTTTTGCGCAACATGCTCCGCTTATCCGAGCTCCGTACCACTGCGCCAGCCGAGCGACTGTCAAAAAGTGACTATCTACTTTGACGACTAAAACGTCAGTTAAGGTTATCGAATAGATAAACTGCCAAAATTGGTCAGTTAAGTTAAACCGACTTTAAACTGTCAACAGAGTACTCAGAAACCCATTAATTTTAGAAGTTATCGAACCATTAAAGTTAACGGACAGTTAAACTCCCGTCAAAAGTATTCAGAAACCGGCCATAAGACTACATAGATATTATTATCATTCAAAAAAATTTACAAATAATCAGAACCTTAAATTTATTTAATTTTAATTTTATTTAATTTATTTTTAGAGGATTTCATCCTCTAAAAATAAATTTTACCCCCTTAAGCCCATTTTGTTCATTTTTGAAATGAATATAATATAATGTTAGAAAACTGTGTATTATTACTATTCACAGATTTTTAACATTATATTTACACTATATTATATACAAGGTTGATAAAAGCGAGAGGTATTAAATGAAACCACATATTTAGTGTATAATTTCCAGTCTACACAACAAAAATCAGATCTATCAGAGCAGAGTTTAGCCACAGGATTTTTTTAAAGTTTTTTCTCAATTCGTATACGTTGAACTATCAACTGGCCGACCATAGTCCGCCGGAGTCATTCAACCTACAAAGTTTCAACAACGAAGCCCCACGACGGACGGACAGACATGACGAATCTTTAAGGGTTCCGTTTTTTGCCATTTGGCTACGGAACCCTATAAACCTATTGTGGTCATGTTAAGCCTGATTATAGTGACTACAAAAATTGGACAGTAAATATTCTGCAACCGTAACATAAAAGCCGCAAGCTCCGAGCGCATCAGAGACCTAACGATGAGTTATGATGAGTTGTGAGGGCAATACAAAACTCATTCAATGCAGGCTCTCGGCCACGAGAGTGCTACACTAATATTCCATCCACATCGTCAACGGGCTCATTAGCGGAGCGTCCGAGAAATTACATTTGATGATGTTAACTTCACGACGATAAGAGAGCATATGGGGAGATGAATAACAGGGTAGGTTTTAATGAAAATACGGTTTTAGTATTACCAGATTTAGTGGAGTTCCTGGGGGTTTTTACCTCGGACTAGAGTTACAGTAAATGAATTAATATGATCGATGTGGGATATTGTTTTTTAAACTATAAATTGCCATGTTTACCCATAATTTTTTTGTGCATGTCATTTTTTTTTTGTTTTTTTTTTAACAATTATTATAAAAAAATATAATGTTTGACCATATATTTTCACTTAAAACAGTATTTTTTATTTATTTATATGTTAAATCTTACCCGAGTAGACATATTTAGGAACATTTTTCAAAGATGTGTGCCTGTGCATGAAAATTGCAGTAGGGATCTGTAGAAAAACGTGAAGGGGAGAGCGAAATGGCAGCTGCTATATACAATGGAATTTCTCGGCTAGTTTAATAATTATAAGTAAATGAAATGTACTGTATTGTGTACATTAAAAAAAATAAGGTAATTACTTACGACTAGCGAAAAGCAAAAAAAAAAAATTTAGTACGGAATCTGTTTATTTAACTATATTATATTGTTGTCTACATCTACTTCATCTATCTGTAGTCTGGTGAAGTATTGTAACAACTATTTCCGCTGCACTGTAATCATGCTACACTGTAGTATAAACCACTTTTTCGGCATCCACACACTCGTTTAAGGTGCTCAAATGCTGCATCAGGGTTGGAGGCAGTGATAACAAAGGAACACTCGTATTTTTGGCTGTTGCTTTTATGAAAGAATTGAACCTCAATGTATTTAAATCATGAATTTTAGACGGAGCACCTTATAAACTCAAAATACATACTCATTTCAGTAAATTATAACAATCCGAATGATATTTTGTTGCAAGTGTCTGTAAGTCGGTTATATCAGAAATCCTTTTATGGATATCTCGATAATAATCAGTTGTCTGTACGGCTATAAATTTGTCATCACTACCTCCAACAACTGATGGAGCATTTGAGCACCTTAAACGAGTTTACCTATAAATTCAGATATGGCTAGGAAATGACGTAGTTATTGAAAATTGAGGATGGAAGTATTTCAATAACATGTACATCCCAATAATAAAGAATCAATTACCTGCTCCGGATAGTTTATTGCAAATGTTATTTTGTAGTTGCAAAAAGGGATGTGGAGCTGCGTGTGGATGCCGAAAAAGTGGTTTATACTACAGTGTAGCATGTGCACAGTGCAGCGGAAATAGTTGTTACAATACTTCACCAGACTACAGATAGATGAAGTAGATGTAGACAACAATGTAATATATTTAAATAAACAGATTCTGTACTAATTTTTTTTTTTGCTTTTTTTTAATAATTACCTTATTTTTTAAATGTACACAATAGAGTACATTTCATTTACTTATAATTATTAAACTAGCCGAGAAATTCCATTGTATATAGCAGCTGCCGCTCCGCTCTCCCCTCCACGTTTTTCTGCCTGTTCGAGATCCCTACTGCTATTCTCATACACGTATCTTTGAAAAATGTTCCTATAATATGTCTAGTGTCTACTCGGGTAAGATTTAACATATAAATTTAAAAAAAATACTGTTTTAAGTGAAAATATATGGTCAAACATTATATTTTTTTATAATAATTTGTTAAAAAATAAAATAAAAAAAAAATAAAATGCACAAAAAAATAATGGGTAAACATTGCAATTTATAGTTTAAAAAACAATATCCCACATCGATCATATTAATCCATTCACTATAACTCGATTCCGAGGTTTCACGGTTGTATATGCTCCAGGCACTCCACTAATTGTGAAATTACCAGTAGTTAATGGTGTTTATATAATAATAATAAAATAATAATATATTATGAATTACTCTCATCTATTTGTGAGTTATGTTGGAGATATTTTATAAATCATAATTTCAATTATTTAAGCAAATTCAAATAACCTATTTTTTGATACTTTTACCTTGTCATGATTTAAATAATCACATTTATCTGTCCGTTTGTCACAAGTTTTTCTGTCTGAGGAATCGAAATGGAACTTTAGTCCAATTCCGCTCGCACTTTACTAATATCTTATTTTATGATCCGTCAGAATGTTAAAGAATGCTTTGGGCAAGAAGTTGTTATAAATGTGACAGGGCTTTATTCTTTAACTTTACAAATCTGCAATGACATATCAGATGTGAAAATCAAAATCTTTTTTTGTAAGAAATAAACATATTGTTTTTCTAATGTTTGTAGATCACTATGATAAACAACAATCATTCGTTAGTGTAATATGTAAAGAAGAGAATAAAAACGACATTCCACTTTATTTTGTTACTAGATTAATAATTACACTATACATATATCGGCTATCTCAGTATATATTATATCTCCTATATTTTTACAGACAATACAAGGAATATAAGAAATAAAACCTAGAAACAATCGAAGCACGAGGCTATAAAGTAAATCGTAAAAGAATGTTTGATTTAATTTCACGAGATTTCTGCCGTTGTTCTGTCAACACAGAGCGTCCGTGTTCGCCGCTCGCATGCGGATTTAATCCATTTTGATCTGCCTCGCTTTTAAATTGATACCGGAACTAAATCACGTCATAGCTATGAAGTATAGAGCTCGGAAAAAGATTATAATATCCAGTGGAAATATAACAGCTGTGGTTTGAAACATTGAAATGTGTTACACAACTTACGTTTGGGTGTAGCATGTTAAGTCGGAGTAAGTGCAGTTTTAGATGATGACCGCATCGAAGTGCGGTACAGAAAATATTATGTCCAGTTTATTGTGTAAAAGGTAGCGAGTGTCCTCTTCATTTTAGGTAAATGGGATTTTTAATCACTCATACGCACTTATACAGAAATAAAAATGTTTCTGCTATTTAATCAGTAAGCTGTATAAAATTAAACGAGCAGCGATGGCTTTGAATGTAGTTTTTAATGTCCGCACGTGGAGGAGGAGGAAGGAGGGCAACGCGTGTATGTAACTTCTATGTGAGTGCCTATGGAAGTTGGTACTCATGAAAATATCTCCGATTGCTCGTTTCCCCCCTTATACTTAAAAAAATCTATTTTCTGATCAGATCTTTATTCAATACTAAAGGTAATTTTGTGATATAGGGGGGGCAAAAGAGCTGTAAGTGCCATAGAGGCTATACAGATGCGCTGCCCTCCTTCTCCTCTCACTTCCACAGGCCACCGGTTACTTACACACCGCTCAAAACGTGACAGCTCGGCTGTAACTCTCAGCGAGAGGTACTTCCCCGTTCGTATGTACGCATGCAGTGTGGCACTACCTCTTTCTAAGATCAAAAATATTTCAGACCAATACTTCTAACTATCTTAGTTCCATTTACGAGATGTAAAATCCAGATCTAAAAACTATAGGAATTTGTATCGAACATTCGAGGTCACGGGGGTGACTGTGAAAAAATCTGATTGCTCTGGCGTATAGGAAAAAGAGGGTCTTACATAATTTTCTTAATGGTCTGTTCATTGTATTAAATATACCACAAAATTATTTTGAAAAATATTTACAGGATTCTAAAATTCATTCATTGTACGAATTAAAATCCAGAAAAAATTATAAGCAGCTACTACTAACCTCAAGGATCAGCCAATATCGTGAATAGGTATTGTTTACCGAGAATTTGTGCTTTATCAAATCTTATGTAATTACGACAGGGATCAACCTCAGTGTGTCAGTTGCGGACTACAGATTCTAACCGACGATGCTAATGTCATCTCGATGATCAGTCAGGCTATTAAAATTTAAAATCATACAAATTTCAACAGAAAATATGGCTTGTGTTTACAACTGGTTCCGAACCAGAGAGAAGTACTCTCTGTTTCATACCTAGTATAAAATACTGTAAAATACTAAAATAAAATCATAATAATATCAAAATCCAAACGTAAAAATAGATCTTCGGGTACTTTTAATTGCTATGATATCCAGATATCCACGGACTACCAAGAAGATATCTGTCACCTCAGCTCACCCGTGACCATAGTTGCTATAAAGCATCTATAAAACGTATTGAAAAAATACTTAAATAAACTAAGATAAAATACGTTATACTATAATTACAATGTGTGACACTTATCCAGCTAATGTTAAATAACAACTCATAAGTCATTGTTTGGCGAGTTAATAAATTAGTGGACATACACGATTACCTGTACAACTACGAAATGCTTGTTCACCTCTATAAAAAAATCTGGTATGATTTTTAATTTCATCTTTAAAAACATAAATCAAATCGAAATCAAGAATATACAATTAAAACCAACAATCCGAGAACCTAAAGATGAGAAGATGATAAAACTTGCAAATAAGAGGAGTTTCAAAAATATGAATACCGGAAGTAACGAAAGTTTTGATTAAGGAAAAACGACGGCACTCAAACTTTTTAATTTGTGTAAAAAGTAGAGATCATAAATATCGGCCATATTCTTTTTCAATTTTTTTTCGGTAAGAGTGTAATAGATGTGTATCAAGTTACAGTCAAATGATATAATATATTATATTGTTTTGTTTTAGTGTGGGAAAGTGGTTCGTTGGTGTTCACGAGATATCAGCGGTGCGCAGATTGGGCGTCCGCCAGAGACCGCTACTGCGCAATCAATACGCGCCGAGTTGTTGCGGTGTTACCAACGCCCGTAATTTACCCTACGAAAATGATATAACATTATTTTACTTTTTTATTTTAAAAATGTTAGTCATATTATGTTTTTATGCTTGTTCTGTTTAATGTTCTGTTAAATAAAAAAAAAAATTCTGTATAAATAATATTAATATTGTATGCCTAATCTTTCTAAAGTGGATCCGTCTCTAACCGTCGCTCGTCTAAATATGTGCTCTACATTACATCTGAAAGGACATCCGACATCGTCTGTTTCAAATATAAAATACATATTAAATCAATAATAAGAACTGATCACTGGCCTCTATTAATCAAAGAGTTTTTCGCTATTAAGACAAGTACACTATATATAACATAGCTGCGCCCCGCGGTTTCACCCGCGTAAATATCGGTCCCGTGGAAAATAGAAAATCATCCCATGGCATTCCAAGGGAACATTTTTCGTGATAAAAACTATCCTGTCTTAATCCAACTAACTCTCAATGAGTGTGCTAAATTTCATGAAAATCGGTTCAGCAATTTTTGCGTGAAGGAGCAACAAACAAACAAACATACAAACTTTCGCATATATAATATTAATGAGATTGTTATATAAATTAATAGTTATTTTTATAAAAAAAATTGTTTTTCGTGCGGTGTGTAAATAGAAAAACGATACAGAATGTATGCACAGTAAAGCATATTGTATCCATTCATTCAATTCATAACGGTTTTATTCATTCAATTTTTTTTATGTTTGTATTTTTGTTTGTTACTCTTTCATTTGCAAGAAATTTGGCACACACATAGAGAGTAACTTGGATTAACACATAGGAAAGTTTTTATCCAGAAAAAAAGTTCCTATGGGATGCCATGGGATGATTTTCCTCGGTATCGAAATTTACGCAGGTGAAACCGCGGGGCGCAGCTAGTATATTAGTATATTACTAGCCACTACCTACTACTAAGTATATAACACATTTTAGTTAGCTTTTGTCCATGAATATACGGAAAATATTTTTGTCCGATATGACAACACTTTAAGGCGCGTCTTATTCACACACTATCACGCTATCGCTGCATTTCACGACTCACTTTCGTGATAAAGCATTATTCCTCATCCTAATCACTTCCGCTCGCTTAAAAACTTGTTAGCAAAATTCAAATAAATACGATGAATATTTTTCTTATTTCTCTTTAAGATTTCTTTGATGTGATGACGCTGCATGCATGCATGTTGCTGAATTGGGCCGGCACGACAGGGTAGGTACCTCTCGCTTATACGAAACCAACGTAAAGTGACGTGAGTGCGTGGGCGTGGTTAATCATGAAAATGTCTCAGACTTCTCGTTTGCCCCCCTATACCATAAAAAAAGATATATAAAGCGTAGAGTTATTTTCTACGATTGAGGAAACCAAACGTTTTAAACGTTTGCAGGAGGTGGTACTATTTCTGTGATACCACTAAATTGGGACGCATGACCAATTTTAGGGCAGTCAAGTCTCATTTCAAGCTCAGAGTCAATCTGTCATAAAAATAACTGCTTGATATTTCTCATCACTACATAGTATAAAACAAAGTCGCTTTCCGCCGTCTGTGTGTTTATGCTTAGATCTTCAAAATTAAGCAACAGATTTTGATGAGGTTCTTTTTAAAAGATAAAGCGATTCAACAGGAAGATTTATATGTATAACAACTCCACTTTTGAAGTGCGAAATCCACACGGGCGAAGTTGCGGGAGGAAGCTATCATGGATTTATTTTTCATTTCAATATTATAATAACATAATTATATCGGACTCACTTCGCTTTATCAGATAGGCTACATTCGTGAATCAAGTACATTTAAAGATTACAATAACACAACGGAAATAGAAGTTTATAATTTTTATTACAAACTTCTATTTTTTCGTTTTAACTTTCGAAAAGCCGACCTGCTGTCGCAGTGGTAATGTACTCGTAGCTCGAGTAAGCTAAACATGTTACACCCGGGGTCGCGGGTTCGAATCCCATAAATAATTGATGTTTATGTAGTTCTAATATACGTATTACTATAATAAAAAATCTTAAATATATTTCCGTCAGTACTTACAGCACAAGGCCTGCTAACGTGACTAAATTCCACATACATTATATTTCCTATTGTTATTAAATAAATTAAAAAGTGTCCAAGGGTCGAACCCTGTATTTGGACGTTGTATAGACCTTTCACCTTCATTATGCTCACTTAATGTTCATTTTCACTCCACTGATTGCCAATATGCCCAAGGCAAATTTATTCACCTGATAAAATTCTTAAGCATAAAAGATTTTGTCACAGCCATGGCGTAACACTGACCCCAATACTTGTGGACTGCTGATAAAATAGACCGCTATTAACGCCATTTGATTAAACTTCTTTTTTTAATTTTTTTCGCGGGCAAATGCGTTTACGCACTGCAATGGAACCTGGGTGGGGTTTGGGGCTCTCGGCGTAGCCGAATATCCGCTAATACCCCGCGGGTGCCATCGTAAGCCTATGTTGGAGTGTCCCGGATCTGTCAGCGACAGGCCACCTCGGCGACTGTCCAGTCCTTCCACCGAACCGAACTCCTTCAAGAGAGGCTAATGCCTTTCGTTTTCGGGGCCGGGCTAGTGGCCAGGTTCCTAGGCCCCTGGTCCCAGTTAGGGAGGCGGCATAAGTTGCGCATAGCGCCTATGTCGCACCCCCTTTCGCCATCGGTGGGGCAGGCTGTTTTCTGCCCTCTCCTTTC
>LUGF01025936.1:45884-66683 GCA_001625245.1 Calycopis cecrops
CGTAATTTCCCTTCTATCTCCTCCACCCGCCATGTGCCACCAGCTACTTACGCGCGCGATAGCACAGCTATAACTTCACGCCAGTGTCGTGTCGTGTAATTCGTTAAAATGGAATAGCGCATTTCAGATGATCTCTGTACCAAGATCACATCTCAATGGGTTATCCCAGAATGGCCGACAACGTAGTAGACCACGTCGTCGATGCCGAGACGAGCTGGACTTCTTCCGGAAGGGTTCACAGGAAGAAGTGGAAAGAGAGTAGCGAGGCCTTTACCCCACTAGTGGGCCACAAACCAGGCTAAAAATAATAATAAAATATTTTTTTTTATTTTAATCCAACCGGTTAATTGCTCTACAGATGCCTTTTCCTTCTTCATACTACATTGGGCCACCAGCTACTCACAAACCCACTACTAAGACGCTATTACATAGCCATCATTTTTAAGACGGTTTCATTCGAGTGAGATGTACGTGACAAGTCGTGTCAACCTTATACAAGTGCAAAGCAAATAAGAGGTCCTTGGTATGAAACTAACAAGGAACGATTATAATATTATAATACCATAAAAGTTATGATACATTGTGAATAAGGTTTTTAATTATATATGATGATTTAATTAGAAATTTAATTAAATATTTCACCAAGAGAAATACTACTACTACTACTAGAATTTTGTTTAAACCATTGGACTCGTTTTGAATTATTAACATCGTAAATTAGTTTCACCGTACTTGTGAGACAACTAAAAGATAATTAATTTAAATTTACAGATAAATGATTTCATTAATAATAATGATAAATTCATTATATCATTAATCTGTATACTTCATATTAAGCTAATATTAAATTTGAAATTAATATAAAGGGGAACTAAAAGTAAGACTTCAATTCTCACAGGTTGATTTCGTTTAGGAATAAATAATTCTTAGTTCATTAAAAATTTGGAATTATATGCACGAAAGATATAATAGAGAACAATAATTTAAGTTTCACTTAGTCCAAATATTACCGCATTCAATCAAGAGGAATAGAAGAAGAAAAGATCTTTTGAGTGTTTTAGCTACATAATAATACAAACATTACATTTGATCCATATTCATTCGAAGTCTAGCAAACGTCAAGAAACATTCCATTATATTATAGGCATCAGTTTACAAGTATCTCTCACTTTGTTCCTCCACAAAAGACGTGTAACGTTGCGCCATTTGTGGAAAAGATCGCTAATTGCACACAAATCGAACATAAAATACTTTTTATACTATCCACTTTTTATTAATTTAAATTACGTTCTAGGATCACTTATCCTAGTAATGAGTTATCGAAATATATTTAACGTAATTTAATTTAATAAACAATGGAAATAGTATAAAAAATATTACTATTTAATACAAGTTTAACATAAATTTCCATCATGAAATGACAATACATTCCATCAACCATATTTAAAGCATATATAATATAATCACATATATAATAATAGAAAAAAGCAATAACAGCATCTAAACCATAATATTTATAGTACCGCGAGCAATCAATTGTACTAAACTGTTCGTATGGGGTGGGCTTGGGAAAATGTACAAGCTGTCATTTCCTGCGAGTACACCGGTGAGTGCGGGCTTTGTGTAAACAACATGGACGGTTATATTACAAGCGACACAAGGAAAAAGTATAATTTTATTAGACCTCGACATTACTGAATGGCAAGCTGTCCCAAAACAGGTTGAGCCGATATCAGATGAAACAAGCCGTACCCGCTTTTGGTAAAACATATAAATAATTATGTAAGTGTTTAACGTGTTTTAGTTTTATTTCAAGTAGCAAAAATTTGTCTTTTATGAACACATTTTCCATGACCGCATATTTTCTAACATATAAATACACAAACGTGATGATTGATGATGTTGAAAATAAATTCACTGTTGCGAAATTAAGAAAATATACGTTTCGCATAGATTGTGTCATAGTTTGTATCTAAAGTTCCATAAGTTTTGGAAATTGACTTTATAATTTTAAGATCCCATAAATGTAAAATACTTGATTCGAAACCACCTAAAAAGTGGATATTTCCATTTAATTTTTTTTTGCGAAAATGTCAACATTTAAAAACTGTCTAAGAAAGCACAGATAAGCCAGCTAATGCCAGTTGGACTCCTGCACCTGATTAATCCGTATCGGCTTCGATCGAGGGTGACAACTAATCAGAAACGTTTTGGCAATCGCATGACTAGACACAATTTATTTAGGGGAAGTAAAGGAGAAACTCTGGTTTTAGTTTTTGTAAAATAAGTTGTCATGGTAACTTGTAATGTTATGTGGCCGAATTTTCAACACGTCACTTTACATTACAATAGTGTATTTTAAGTCGAGATACCGACTGCAGCATTCTATATATTATATATATATTACATAATATATATGTATATTACCTACATATATAAATTATAGCCTATGTGTTATTCTGATTCATAAGGTATATTATTGTAAATTTACATTAAAATTCATTCAATAGTTTTTACGTGAAAGATAACAAATATCCATTCATTCATCCATCCTTACAAACCTTCCTGTAAATTATATTTGTGACTAGCTGAAGACTAGATGAAGCGACAACATAAGCAACGCTATAAGCAGGTAGTGGGAAAGTTAGCCGAATATTGAGGTCAGTGGCGTGCTATGGGAGAGGCCTATGTCCAACAGTGGGCAATAGGCTGATGATGATGATGATGAAAACAATTTCGCTAAACGTACGAACGTTAATTATTATTTCTGACAATAAGTTGGGACCGTGTAGTCTTCTTGAACAGAAGTCATCAATTAAGACGTAGGGCTCTCTACCACGTTGAAGTGATAATATTATCTGATCAACGAAATAGGTCTTCATGTAATCAAGTTTCTTATTAAATTCGGTATGTAGTTACACGGTTTTATTACACTTGAATTTTGTCCACGTTTTCTTTGTTCGTTTTTTAAGACGATAGTGAACAATATTTTTATCTTCTTTTTGTTAATATTTATGCGTTACTGCAATCTATCTCCTTTGTGGGACTTTCAGCAGTGTGTTAGTTGGTGCTATTGTTGGCACGCTCGGTATATAATGGTTTCTGTTTAAACAATATCCATTTACTGAGATTGGATCAAGTCTTAGTAAGGGGTAGTGCCAGACTACATGCTTTTATACAGACGAATTGGGCCGACACGAATGGGGAAGTACCTCTCGGTTGCACTAGACAGACAGATGCGTAGCCCTCCTTTTTCTCCCCCCCTGCAAACACTGTAACACGATTTTTTTATATCCAACATTACAAATCGAAATAAAAAAAATGATTTATACGATAAAATTCAAAAAATGTCCAGGTGACTTGTTTTATCCGTACTTTTAACATAATCAGCATTTCTTCAACAAAAGGGGCGCATTATACAAATGAAATTCTTGTCTTATCTCTTTGGTTCTCTTACAAACTCAGAGTCATTTCGACTTATTGCAATTGCTGTGAGATCTTCTGATTTTTTTCCTATTTTTACTTGAGATACATTTTATCTTGCCCGAAAACTGTCAAACCGCCTCAAACAAAAATTTTAGATCTCTTTTATAGCGTTCACCTACTGAAAATATTTTTTAGGTTTCCATATGCACTTTCCATTATTTTCGTATATCTCAGAAATGAATTTTTTTTCTTTTTAACCCTCAGTTACTCGCATCAAAAAAGTTACACTAACGCTCGCGTGGGGCATATAATAATAGTGACCTCCTAGCCGAAATCGGTTAGGAGGAAATTATTATTATATGCCCCATTAGGACATTATTTTTATAGAAAAACATTATATACTTACATTATATTATGAAAATGGACGGTTATAATATGATGATATGCCTTACAGGTTATGAAATATTGTTAATAAAGTTTTCAATTAAAGACTTTAATTAATTAAAATTAGATTAATATTTCAGCAACGCAAATGAAATTTTATTTAACCATTAGGCTCATTTGATTTCATTTATTAATATCGTTAATTAGTTTTACCCCACTTGACAACTGACAGATAATAATAACAAAATAATTTAAATTTACGGATAAATTATTTCATCAAATTGTTTACGAAAGGGTTCGGCCTCTTCAAATTAAAATAAAATTATGTTTAAAAATCTATCAGTTAAACTTAAAATCGAACAGGTTGGTTTCGTTTAAGAACAAGCCACCAATGCTTTCGAATCGGACCCGCCAGTTATCTCAATTCACGCCGCCGCGCCGCGTCGTCTGCTGATGAAGCTGCTCTTTCACTTGGCCCTCTCCTCTCAAGCCTGTCCACTATGGGTAGCCCTGTCCAGCATAGCCTTGGGGATCACAGCGGCACGCAATTTCCCCTACCATGGCAAGGTGGTAGCATCGTCGGGGTGGATGCATACATACCTTCAACAGCAAAGCTTATCATTGGGCTATTTTATAGATGACGGTAATCATTATTAGTACCTATTTTTATTTTGGTATGGTAATATGTGATAATAAGATACATACTTATTACCTCTCTGTACAATAGCTTTGTTGATAATTATAGGTCTTGTCAGTGGTGAGAGTACCGTCGCGTCGTTTGAACTCGTTTACCTTTTACGAAATAAAAATAAAACTGTAACAAAACCCATTTAACATCAAAACCCTATTTAAGGAAAGATATGATATTTGTAGGAAGAGGATATTTGTATTAAAAACATATGTGTAAATTCAATAGCGTATTTAGTATCTAAAAAATAGAAAATGACGACCCAACGGACATATTTTATCCGTGTCACTTTTATTCGCAATAATTTTAGCTCGGTTATAAGGAAATATTTTATTGACGATTATATCAGGGACACATAATATTGACACGAAGCTATTTACATTTCATACTAATAATTAATCAGAGTTCCAAAGGGCCAATGAGATTTCCTAGTTATTTTTTAGTTATACTCATGTCTTTGGGTCTTAACAGTCTCTTGACATATAGCAATTCCGGAAAATAACCTGATTATTCAATACTCCACGTTGATTGACACTTAAAACACTTAATATTAATAAATTCACATATAAATAACATTTCACAGGTATATTTACGATGCGGTAAAGTAATAAGTAGGTACATATTAAGTGCTTGCTCGTTATTAACGAGGGTTCATTAACACCATTTTAATTATAGTTTTTATGAAAGTATACATCTATGACTGATACCGAATCATCGGTGAATAATATAATCGCAAAATTGATAAGTAAAATTAAAGCTTTCTTGCGGCTTGGCTTAGCTTCGGTCATGGTAGTCATATAAGTCACTAAAATTAAATTATTTTTGAGGTGAAAACTTTAAATAGGAATGAATATCTGTAAATGTCGCCACTTGAAATTGATAAAAAAACAGTTTATGAAAATACTTTACTAAATTTCATCGGGGTTCAAAATGTTTTTAATTTTTATTTTTTTTAATATGATAGTAAAAACTATCTACTACTTCTAAATTACATTTTCTTTAGCTAGATGCCATGTCTTATATTACAATTCATTGACAGAGAAGCCTGAAAAAAACAAGGACATTTTTTCTTCAAAAAAAACTTTTCCGTGACCTTTGAAGAAGTTTTGATTTAAATTTTTCATAAAAAATGAAGTCTTTCGTTTCGACCCTCCATCAGTTCCAATATTAAAAGGGATATACGGCCAAGACTTAAGTTTTTTTTATTTAATTCCCCTTTAATTAAAAACTTTTAAATACATTAAAAAAAATATACGGTTTAAGCAGTATATGAATAAAAGCTGCTCATTCATAACTAATTGAGCTGAACGAAATAGGTAGTCAGGCAATATCTGTGGTTGTATCGCAACGAAGTAGCGCATCGCTACTGATGACCTCATTTTCATTACTTCTGCATTGGGCTTAGAACTGTAATCTACATATTATTATAGCCTATGGCCATCGGAAGATACTAGCCAACAGATAAATAATCCATTCATCGATTTCAGTCTCTGCTATCATCAGCTCCCTCAATTCAGTTGGCTACCCCAAATTCAACTAAATTATTAGTTTCGTTGGTCGGCGGTTTTTAAACTGGAATACATATCATTGGACCAGCCAGGAAGCAGACGTTGACACACAAATATTGCAAGTTAGCAAACCGCCCGGATAGACCGCTAAAGTCTGCACATGCCCTATATACAAAGCTCACAAACCGCTGAAATTAGAGGCCGTCTGGTGTTGCCACACTAATGGTTACTACAAAGTAGGAATGTAGACCTCATACTTGACGACATAGTAGATATTATTTAAGCGTTTAAGTCACTAATACTAAATAATTAGGTGAAAACTTTTTAGTGGATTAGGACAAGGAAAAATATTATTAGTTCGCGTCAACAACCTGCTACATAGCGCAGCAAAGTGGAGCTACGCGAACTAGTCGTTATGCGGCGCTAGAAGTGTGTGCTGCTTAATACAGGTCATTGTTACTTTTGTTTGTAGATATTTATACTAACAGAGGACATGTTTGTGTGGATATTTCTATGTCTTCGTTGTGTGAATGCAAATATGTTGCCCCCCTTAACCATTGAGCCCTTTTAGGACCCCAACAAAAAGACATAAAATACGGCATCATAGCAGTTACGTACAATATTAGCTAGAGGTATTTCCTTCCAGTAATTTCAGCACACTTTAGCTGAAAAGTAGTAAAGTCATGACTCATGAAAGAACACACAATTAATTAACTATGAACATGAACATTTCGGGAAGTTTTATCAAATATCTGGCAACACCGAGCTCAGTCCTCTGGCTGGCTCGACTTCAAGGCTGTGACCGGGTTTACTCCATCTCCGTGTCAACCCTGCGTGCAGTGCGATACCGAGCAATGACGATTATTGGCGTATTCTTACGGCATACACTGTCACCTTGTTTTATGCAATGTTTGCTCCAATTTCATTTGTGTTTACTAAAACTTTTTTATTCGTCTACTGAAATAACTACGTATTTTGTAGGCACTAATTACCAAGTGAACTAAGTATTCCCTTTTGTGGATTTCCAAACCAAATATCGCTATTTAATTAAATTAGAAAAAAAGATAAAAGACCGAATTTTGTAGGTATATTTTGTATTTTTTAGAATATTTACGTATAGAGCAGCAAACGAGCAGTCGTTACCATTTTCATGACTACTGTCAGTCATAGTCATGGGTCAAAAAGTAGTCACCCAATGATCAAAAATTTATAACATTCTCTAAAAATTTATTGTTTTTCTTCAGACAATGACAGCTATAACAAAGGTATAAAGGCATAATGCAATTCTTCGTGTTTTGCATACATAAATATTTATACACACACACGACAGTAACCTTGTCCCGCGGGAAATATATACTCGTGTCATATAGCAAACATAAGTTTGCGACTTTCTGTTAACATTTATTTGATTTAACTTGATCGAAGAATAATTTCACAGAATTTATTTTCTGTATATAATATGTTAAATTCTCATGCCACAATGTTAGTTACCATACTGCTCTGAAACGGCTAGAACGATTGTCATGAAATTTTGTGTTCCTACCGGCTAGGTCTGAGTACCGGCAAAATAAATATTATATATACTATGTTATATATGATACTATTTTATATGTAATAAGCTTACGCCAGTTCATTTACCGCTAAAGGCATGTCTTATGATGCATTCTAATGCATTAAAGCATGCCTCTAAAAAGTCGAGGAGGAGTTATGGGGACATAACGAAATGTATTGTGGCGATGCGGAGCCCCCTATCGAATAAGCCCCAGTGATATTTCTGCTCGTCTGCGAGTGGAGTAGTCATGAAAAAATGGCACGTGACCCCGTCTCTAGCGGGTACCCTCGAAAACACATTGCGGAAAAGTTTTACTCCATAAATTGGAATACGGCGGTATTGTGTAAGTTATACCTATATACCGGGTCGTGCCTGCTAGTTATAGCTGCTTCACCTTTACAAATTTGTATTAATTGTATTTATTTATAAGAGGTAGGTAGTGAAAAAGATCCATTGCAGCCAAATTGGTACGTCACGACCGCAGGGATACCTTTTAACTACACGATACCGGCGAAAAGTAACACCTGCACTATCGAGACTTGTGCAATGTATAAGTATACGGTGGTCCTTTAGTCCTCCTTCCTCCAGGAGAAAATTAGAACAACTCATAACAATCAGGAGTATGTTTAAGAAAGTCAGTAGTCATTAAAGACTTTCGCCGCCCATGGACATATATATTATTTTATTTACATTATCTTGAATAATAAAATAAAAAATATCTTATTAGTACTAACTTCACAATATCCAAAAATAAATAGTCTTGTAATTGGTTTATACGTTCGTGGAGTAATGAAAACACATTTTCAGTCTCTAAGGTACCAACTCGTCGTATCTCTTCGAACAATTCAATTAATTCTTCGACGTGCGACATGATCGCCGACTGCACTGAATCGCCCGTCGATTTGACGATTCCCTAACGAGATTTCCGCTGTAACTGTTTTCACAGATTCACGTTCCGTCCCTTTTTTTTTGCACTCAATATATTTTTTTAATTTGTCTTTAAATTTATAACAAAAATATTGTATATCTTATTCTGTATACATCAAAATAAAAACTACCAAACCCTTCTACGGCCATTATCCGTTAGTCCATCTTTCTTCCTATCTATCAGTATCACTGGCTGGATCTTTTTCACAGGAACGTGTAATAGTATCATCTTCATGTAAAGCACTGTAATTTCTTGAAAAACAGAAAATCATACTTCTAAGTTAACGTCGTCAAAAGGTACAATCGTTCATAATTCGATTAATGCAGCAGCAGTATCAAGAGAGATTGTTATGTAGATGCGTAGCTGTGAACCTACAGCTGCTCCTTGTAAGGATGTCAGTTCCAAACCCCAAGAAACTAAGAAACTGATTTATGTTTTGCTAGGAGAGAAAGAGAGACGTCAAAATAGCGTATATGATGTGAAGCACGTTATGCAAATATGAACTTTAATGTGTGTTGTGACGCTTTAGTTTAGTTCATTATACTTCTTAGTAACACTAACTACATTTTTGTATAGTATAGGGCAGCCACAACTAGGGTGGTAATAGTCATTCACATAAGGCGTTGGAGTACCATACGGTTTGTAGTATTCAGATAGTCTATGATATGATGTTGGAAGTCCCCAAGGAAAAGTCTGGCCTTTTCGCGGAGGCCAGCCTGACAGTGAAGGGATCTTATTGCCTGCGGATCCGGGACCCTTCAACTGTAGTGGCTGAAGGCAAAGAGGTTTTGTCGGTATTGCAATAAGTGTTGAGTCCGAAACAGGTCTAGGAGCCAACCGGGCTCCTACGTCACACACGTACGTTAGTAGTTACCGAAATACTTCTATCCTATAAAAAAGCAAAAATTCTAGAGTGTAATTAATTAACTTTTAGCTCGAGTGAAAAGGTTTAATTTGAAAACTTTTTCGTTTGAGTTTTGGCTTGGTGACTTAAATGCAAATTTCCTTATTATGACGCCGACTTCGTTGGCGTTTGACTTTACAATATGTATGTATATCCTACAGGAACCTGTTGCCAGAATACGATATTATTTATTAATACTCGAAAGGCCTCATAGTGCTTGTTTTCAGAGAACAAGTCACATGGATAATCCGAAATAATTTGAATAAATTAGCCGTTAATATATATATAATTATATAATTATATATTTATAATTATAATTATAATTTATAATTATATTTAATACCGACGCGAGTATCAGTAAGCGTCGTTAGACACGATATGTGTCCGATTAGTCTTTATGTTCATTTGTTATAAAAAACATAAAGTTTTTAATATCATGCGGTTGTACATAATATTTAAAATTTAAAGTCGTAAGCCATACCACAGGTACTATTGTATAGCACAAGTATAATTCAACATTCTAATAATATATAAGATATACAATAGTTATTGTACAGAAATAGACTGGGATGAGGGTACTATTCCCAAGGTATCATATTTGTTATAAAATCTTTGTCGCTTTATAATATCCCTTACCACGAACCCTTCTTTAACAACTTTTTTAAATTTATTAATTGTAAATTTTTGGACGTCTTCTAGGATCCTATTTTAGAAGCCTTTACCCTCAAAACAGTATGTTAAGTCTATGAATTGGTACATATTCCACTTTGTGCGTTACTCGTATTCCTGTCACGAATATCACCTTTCGTATTGAATTCACTAATGTTCTTTCACATCACGTCCACATTAGCTAAAATGTATTGAGAGTAGTAAGAATACCGGTTTCTTTAAATTTATTTCTTAGCGATGTATTAGAGGCTAGTTTATAAATTGAACGAATTTCTCGCTTCTGTAAGTAATTGTATACTGTATTCATCCGACATTTGTCTAATTTTCTGCAAATGCTGCCTGAATGAAATCTATTCGCTATCTGATCGTACAGTACACGAGCACATTTAGAGAAAGTAATGAAATACAATTTTAAGCCATTAATATTTATTCGTGAGGTTAGTTTATCAGGTTTATACAGGATATTAGGTATTTAGATAATGTTGAACAATTACAACAGACAAAGATTATTAATATAAAATTTACTCATTTGATTTTTAATATTATGTTGTCTGTATTCAGAAGTTATTCCACATGGTTAAGGTGTCACTTATCCCTTGTGGTGAAGTCTCGATGTAATGTTTTATCGTGCACTAGACAATTTTACGCAGAAACGTATTTTTTTCGGGAGCATCTAAAATATACAATTTTAAATTATTTATCATCAACTCTTAACTTATGTCAAACAAAACCCAAATTAAATTAAACCCACAACATTTGTCAATGTAGTAAAGACGATTTTTCTAATTAAACATGTTGTTTACCAGCTTATAGACGTACCTAATATATTTCTAAATTTACATAGAATAATTTAAAATAAACTGGAATGTGCATACCTTCATAAATTTTTTACATGCCGTCCCAAGTTTGACAAGCGGTGTACTCTTTCGTCGGCAACTACACGAATATGTATTACAAAATTCCTAGGTTTATTTGAATAATCTAGATGTAGCAAATGAACGTCAGAAATGTTTTAATAACATTAGTACATAAAAAACCTATTGCAGGTATTCGGTCATGAAATCCTACTACAAATTTAAGAGACGGGATGAGGAAAACCTAACCTGTGTGTCAGTATTTTGAATAAATAACGGTAGTCTCATGATGCATTGCAGTTGAATTGGGACAGATTGACCTCTCGCTCACACGTCCGAAAGTTATATAGTATAAGACTTAATACAGAAAGAGAAAACGGATCTTCGTCGACGTCGGATGTCAATATTTACTAGAAAACTTTTATGCTATAAAACCAGAAAACACACGGATGACAGTGTAATTATCTTTTAACTTGAATAAAGGGGATTTTTTGTCGTTTATGATGATTTGAAATCTTTGTAGTTTGTACTTCGGCTAGGCGACTGAGGGTTGTCAAGTCTGAAATAGGTCTAGGGTTGACCCGAGCTACTAGGTATCATACGTAAATGTATTCCCCTGCGCCAACAAAAAAAAGGATACTAGGCGACTGAGTGTCACATGTATGTTACGGCTGTGGACATAGATTTGTCTTCTAAGGACATTCCGATCATCTAATGGCTACTATGAAGTAGTACCATTAATGCATTGCATTGCACGGTCGTGCCTACCATGAAGAAGGTACCCGAAGGTAATAAGTATGTGAATAATACCGACACAATAAAGTAATATGCTACTACGTTTTGTACCCGGTGGCCTATTAAGGGAGGGGGTGAAGGCTAGCAACGCATCTGCATAGGGAGTTACCAAGATGGAAGTTAATAAGCTGTGCTATAAAAAAGATATACATAAATTATTTAGTATTAGACAGTTCATAATGATATTAAAAAATCTAAAGCATAATACCTAAAAGTCAGATAATATTATATTGGTAGCATATGCGGCATTTTAATATTGTCTGCACTTGTGAATCAACGACGTAACGTCCTGCATTAATATTCCATAGCAGACCTGCATATCCCGATCTCGTAGCATCGTAGCACGTGTGCTACGATGTAGCAAACTGTGTTGAATTCTCTAAATTGAGAATGGAAACCCACATAATATATCTTTATATAGAATATTGCTTTTCTTTTTAACGACTTCAAATACACATAAAACTCTCAGTGTAGTTAAAGTGAAATTTACTGTTGATCAATAAACATATCGATCTTCCAAATTTGATGTAGAAACAATACTGTGAGACAATATTATAGAGTTTTTTATGGTATAGGCAGGCAAATGAGCAGTCGGAGCCATTTTCATGACTACCGACGGCCAGAGACAACCGCATAGAAACTATACAGATGTGCTGCCTCCTTTCTCCTCCCACCTCCTTGGGCCATCTACGTCCACGTCGCACGAAACGCGACAGCCCAGCTGTCACTTTACGCCGGTGTCGTGTAAGCGAGTGCTACCTCCCCGGTCGTGTCGGCCCAAGTCGTCTGCATGCATGCATGTAGCGTGGCCTACCTCTAACTAATCGGCGGTAAAAACTACAAACTAATTCTTTTCTTGCTAACAAGAAAATTAATAATTCAGATTCAAGATTGACTCGTACAAAATTCATTAGCTAACGGCTATTACAGGAAGTCGTACTGAATTTCCATTTAGCTTATAAACAAAGTACATAATATTATGAAATATATTTTTATGCCTATATCGCACCAAGTCTTAATCGGGACAAAGTAGTTTTTTTTTTAGTTTTATTTAATTTTATGTATAGAGATATTTATGTAAAACTCCTCTTTGTTAAATGAAGGGAAGAAAATAATTATGAAAGTGACAGTAGTATAATAAAAAGGATGTTTCATTTTCTTATTTATTTTATACATTGTTTAACTTTATATGGTATAGTTCTCATATTAATATTAATAATTAATTTTAATGCAGTTAATAAAAATACCTCGCAGGGCAGCTCTAATAACATTGTAAAGTAAAATATTGAGTATAATATAATTTCTTTATGTAAGTTTTTTTTTTACAAAAAATAAGTCTTTCAGTAGATTTTGTCTTTTAACGCCTCTAACAACGCATTCGCCATGGTGTCAAGTATCAGCCTGTAACTAAATGATCAACTTGGCTCCCCGCCAGATCACGATGTTGCCAACACTCCCAAATTAAACTCGCGGCGAAGTACCCGCGAGTACACAGACAGAGCACCAGCACACGACGTCGTTTCACTGATTAATATTGTGACTGAGTTTAAGGAGCGCTGGCTATTTATCCTTTTTTACAAAATATAATTTCCAAATGATATTATTTTGTGAAACAGATAAATATTCTGGAGCTAGCAACGTTTTCAATTTCCTGCAGCGATTAAACGGTATCTATTCTAATATTTTGTTATATAGCATAAGAGGCCGAAAAGGCAGTAATAATCTTCTTGTATGCTGACACCCAGTGATAGTCGCATAATTTGTTATACATAATCGTTCAGCAACCCAGCAGCGAGAGATACCTCCCCATTCGCGCCGGCCCTATTCAGAAAACAAGAACAGCACCATATTTTGCTAAAATTCTGATATCAAATAAGTACACATAACGACAAAAATACTTTAAATATATCGTAATACTTTCCGTCTAGAGTTTCTTTGTAATTATATTATTCATAAAAGTATATTTACCCAGAACTCTATTTGTTTTGTAGGAAGATCTTTATCTGGAATATAATAATATAAGTAATACTTATTATTCTACCCGACCTTCTAATACTTTGTCTAGGCATTTTCGTTTCTATTTATTTTTTTCAATTTATACTTGCTGAAGCTAACAAGAATGCAGTTTCTTAGACATTCAATCATAAGCATTGTGACTCTAGATTTTTATGTAACTATAACATTTCACATTGTGTATCAAATGCAATGTAACTTACAAGAGATCTATGATAATGGGTATTTATATAAGCAATCTTTGGTTCCACAAAATAATTTCAGTGATAAAAGCGACCCTTACTTCAGTTATTGAAATCCTTATTTTTATTGTTGTGTTCTTTATTTTCATATTACCAGTTTGTGCTGCATTGCTCCTGATTCAGGTACGGCCATGATAACTATATTGTTACATTTCATGCGTAAGTGTCCGATAGCCGATTGGATAAGAGAAGGTTTGCTTTGCCCTTATTGGGATGTTTATATGCATTGCTAGTCACTATGTTACATAGACTGGTCAGTTATCTTCATGTTGTATAAACTAAAAACATTGCGAAATTTAGTTTTAATAGTCATGTATGTATAAATTGCAGCTAGCCTTAGGATATATAGATAGCCAGCTTTAGGAGTAGTGTGTTTCGCATGCTAATTATTATATGATAGTTTGCTAGAAGAGGGTGGAATTGGAACCTTTGATCCTGTGTTTTGGCATCTGACCTCCAATATAGGATTTTATATACAAAACCAACAGAGTTACAATAGAGAAGAAAAGTTTATATTATAAATAAATGTAATAAATTTAATGATGCTTATCTTAACCCATACATTAATATATCTACATTCATAGCAACTTTCAAATGTAATATTCAAAATTCTTTTCTTAAGAAATACACCCCAATAATTTCCCGACGCCCGTACAGTCTCGATATAACCTGGGGCTGATCACGTACTGACCGCTCACGTGCCGAACGCCTCTCTGTACTGTGACCCGAATTTACTCTCGTCACACTTTAGCTGACAATCCGATACTACTATAAACGTACACTTCTTGAATTTTACGGCTAGAAATTCAAATTTACTCATAAATATACAATACAAGCAGGCTCTATATTACCCATTCCCGTTAGTTTTGATACAGTATATCTTTCTCTACAAATGGGCTAAATAACACCAATTTTTTTCGGAGATAGGTACTACTCCATTCTGTGTATGACACTACAATATTGTCATACAGCTCAGCTCTTTCAATGAATGCCAAGACATCAGATCATCCGGTCTTTGCATATACTATGAACTACTAATACATAAAAATGTCGTAAAGAATGGTTATTTTTTTTTAATTCAATGCATTCCTTCGTTACTCTTATATTATTCTAAGTACCACACCAATATCAACACAATTCTAAATTCGTCATCGTCATCTAATTTGATTGTCATATTTGATTAAACAATTGTCAACTTTACACAGAAACGTAATTTTACCCAAGAAGTTGTAATATTCAATTTCCTGTTATACGTCACCAACCCTTATGTCAAATCAAATGAAAATCAAATCCGGACCCAAAGTCATTTAATTTTGGCCTCGCGTGTGGAGATTGCGGTTTATTTTTTTATATATAAAAATATCATATCACGGTGTTTGTATTCTAACCTTTTCAAAGAGACTCCACCGATCATTATGAAATTATATTAGGTAGATATAAGATATTTTTATAGATTTACTAGCTTCCGCCCGAGGCTTCGCCCGCGTGGATTTCGGACTTCAAAAATGATTCAAAATTTTAATTTGTTATGTTATTCTGATATGAAAGCTATATTACTGTAAAGTTTCATGACATTCCGTTCAGTAGTTTTTGTGTGAAAGAATAACAAACATCCTTACAAACTTTCGCATTTGTAATACTAGTTTCCGCCCGCGGCTTCGCCCGCGTGGATCTCGGATTATAAAAAATCCCTATAAATTTTAACTAATTATGTTATTCTGATATGAAAGCTATATTACTGTAAAATTTCATGAAAATCCGTTCAGTAGTTTTTTTGTGAAAAAGTAACAAACATTCTTACAAACTTTCGCATTTATAATATTAGTAGGATTAGTAGGATAATCTAAATAAAATGATTCAACATTTTATCCGATTTTCATGGCTCAATGGCGTCAATTTAGGCGGGTAAACCACAAGGCGTGATATTGTATATTTTTTTATTTTGTATTATAAAGTTTAAATAATTTTACAAACAATTTCTTCTTCTTCTTATGCTGTGGATGGACAAAATAGACAAAAAAAATCTAAATTAAAAAAAATTCTGAAAAAAAAACTTCAAAGTCCCAAGTTTGACGATCGGTGTATGCCTCCATAAGCAACCAGGCGAAAAATACGGAAATTCCTGGGGTTATTTGAATAATCTAGATTGTGTGTGGCAATGAATGTCAGAAATGTTTTAATCACATGCTTGAAACACACTTTCTCTGCATATAACATCATTTTTTGGTCCTGAGCCTTCCTATAAATGTCACCTGCATTAATAAAAAAACGGATCAGCAACAACTTCAACCTGTATATTATCTGTATTGACAATTAGGCATATGTTTATAAATGTCGCTAGCTAATCTGTCGGGTCCCCCTGTTTGCTCCTGTTACTCTCTTATAGGTTTTCTTTAATCAAGAGTATTTTTTTAACCAAGTGACGAAACAAACTTTTTCAATATGGAATCAGCTGCCCCTATCGGTATTTCCGGACCGATACGACCTAGGGATCTTCAAGAAAAGAGCTTATTCTTTCCTCAAAGGTCGGCAACGCATCTGTTAGACCTCTGGTGTTACAGTGGGCGTTGGTGTTCACTTTACATCAGGTGACCTAACTGCTCGTTTGCCTCCTATGCTATAAAAAAAAAAAAACTTCGTTTCATAACCAGGTTCACATCGTTACATTTAAGCTGAAATATACCTAAACGTAAAGATATGCGAAATTAATGTCAGTGGTATCTACAGCCCACGTGCGGGACACCGATATAACTCAAACTAAGTATGGTAGTTTTATAATACAAAATATTCTACAAGATGTATATTATACATTGGTCGATGCACTCCCACTCAGATTGTAAGAGCTAGTGTGAATATGCAATGTATAACAGTAACATGTTATAGTCGTTGTTGTTTTAGGCAATGGTAGAGGCAGAAGCGCTAAGCTATTTGTCGTCGTGAGGAATTTGAGGGCTTGTGACTATCATTTTATTTACAAACTAGCTGGTGCATGCGACTTCGTTCGCGTAGCGTAGTTATAATCAAAGAGATTTGTTATTCTTTGCTTCTCTCAAATTTTCAAGTCCGTCGGGTAAAGTATAATTGCCGAATTTCCCGTAGGAATTAGCGATTTTCTCGCACTAAAAAGTTTTCTAGATATTGACCAGGGTTATTATCTATACATCACAAAAAGTTTCATTTGAATCCGTTCAATAGTTTTGAAAATTAGCCCGGACAAATAGACAAACAGATAGGTAAAAAAAATACATTGAAAAGTCGTTTAATACTATTTTAACATCGCCCCCAATATTTTTTTTGTATAGTTAATGTTCAGACACATGGGTTTTATTGTATATTTAATATAATAAGTAAAACATTATATTACACCAGTTATTTGTATATGTGGAGTTGTGGTCACCTAACATGAGATTCACTCATATAGGTATATTATGTAAGAAAAAAAAATAACTATGGTAGGACGTGAATATTGTGTCGCATTATTTAGAAGATCGAAGAATAAGATTTTATTCAAATTCTAAAACAGAATATCGAGTTCGAAAAAGATAAAACATCATCAGGATGTCCACAATTTTTTTTTATCACTTTTTATCACCACGACCAAAGATTAAACATAATATCTT
This sequence comes from Calycopis cecrops, assembly GCA_001625245.1. Taxonomy (NCBI): domain Eukaryota; kingdom Metazoa; phylum Arthropoda; class Insecta; order Lepidoptera; family Lycaenidae; genus Calycopis; species Calycopis cecrops. Next base: position 63,468 of record LUGF01025936.1, read on the forward strand.
AATTTCGCTATGTCAAATTGATAAAAAACAGTTCATGAAAAAAATTCTATAATCAATTTCATCGCGTTTAAAAACATTTTCTGTCTTTTAAAAAATATTTTAATTTATAATACCTAATTCTAATACTATCCTAATGGTAGTATTAACTAAAAATATATAATATATAAATATACTTCAATAAGAGCACGGAATCCCGATAGTCTGAAAAACAAGCTCCAATCGTCCGTCCACTCTCTTATACTATGGCCAAAAAAATACAATTAATCATGTTAACAGGAGCGATCATATTCAGGCTATGTATATTTTATATACTATACATGAAATATGAATAAGTTACTTATTAGTTATTATAATATGCTATACCATGTAACATATTCTATTGAAGAAGTAATACAATATTGCAATACAATATTATAATTATTATTCATTTTCTTTTAAAAAATATCACTGCTTATAAATAAACTACAAGATCCATTACTTCTCATAAACTCAATTATCCAACTGACGTCCACATAAAAGTAAGAGTATTAGGCGCACTCAACTAAAGACTCTTTACTTGGAATATAATTCAATACAAAGAATAAAGGAAATTTAAAGTTGGAAGGAACTTAACAAAAGATATTTATTAGGGATTATATGGGCGAGGATGGATCTCCGCCACAGCCTTTATGCGCTGACACTTTAATTATCTAGTGATTTATCTGTCACTCGCTGCGCTGTCTTCACTTCATACACGTTAAACTTTTTTTACAGATGTAGATATCTCATGGTCTTCTAATAGTTTAAGCAAGCTTGAGCAGTTTGTTCATTAACTATGGTAATGATTATGTAATTACATATAAAAATATCGACTGTTTTTTCTCAATTTGCTGTATTCATACGATACAAGTCCGATGGAGCGAGGTATTGAGATAGCGAGTGATGTACAGAGGAATGAAAGTCATTCGACGGGAGGCCGGGACAGCGCCTCTGAATGATAAATGACGTCTAAGAGCCTCAACACTTGAGCCTGATACGATGCGACGCGTCCCAGAGCGCTTGCTGTTTGTTTCTAACAACATTAGGTGTTACAACCTATCAGTTTGTTTTATACAAATCCATAGAAATATCAGGAAAAACAGTTGAAAAAATACTTTATGAACTTATCAAAACCTTTGTCTCCTACCTACCAAACATAAACACAAATATTTTCATTAAAAACATTCGAGCCGTTTACATGGAGTTTAACTGCAAATGCTATCTTATATTTTTATATACAACATGTATAAATCAAACCAAAAAAGAAACATTTCATAAAACAAATCTATCCAGGTGACTTTTCTTTTAACATAATTCGCCTTTCTCCAACGAATGAAACGCATTATACAAATGAAGTTTCACGTCTTATCTCTTTGCTTCCCTTACAAACGCCGAGTCATTTCTACTTATTCAAATTGCTGTGTCATCCGTTGATTTTTTACAACAACTGTTTGTTACATCTGCTAATAGAATGAAAGTTGTTTTTATGGTATACGAGGGCAAACGAGCAATTGGAGCCATTTTCATAACTACCGACTCCCATGGACATCCGTAAAAAAAACCATACAGATGCGCTGCTCTTCTTTCTCCTCCCACTTTCATCGGCCATAGGCTACTTACACGCCGCGCGAAACGCGACAGCACAGCTGTCACTTTACGCCGGCATCGTATAAGCGAGAGGTACCTCCCCTGTCGTGCCGGTCAAATTCGGCTGCATTCAAGAATGTAGTGTGGCACTACCTCTTACTGTAGTTTATGTTTGTCATGTTTTGTTTCTTGTGAATGGTTTTGTATCTGGACTCTGTCTAAAACAAAGATTTATTAGATAGGTACAACTACGTGTGTAAAAATATTACTATTCAGCAAACTTTATTACAGATATTGACTTAAAACATTACGGAACTAGCTGACCCGACTAACATTGTCTTTTCATTATTGGAAAATATGTTGTCCTGGTAACGTTTAACGTTATGTGGCTGAATTTTCAACCCGCTACTTTACCCTGCAATATAGCATTTCAAATCAAGATACCGACTGCAGCATTATATATAATATATTGATTTATAAATTATAGCCGTTATTATAATGTATAAGGTATATTATTGTAAAGTTTCATTGAAATCAAATCAAAAAGTAACAAATATCCATATAGTTGTCAAACTTTTGTGCGGTGCTTGTAATATTAGTAGAATGTGTTATACGGTAAAACGTACAAAATGTTTATTTATATCATAATATTATTGTTTTTATATTCCCTCGTGAATTCTACAATATGACACAGAAACGTAATTTTATCGGAGGCAGCTGTAATATACAACTTTCCGTTATTTGTCACCAACCCTTGTAATAAAGACTTATGTCAAACCAAATCAAAACTTTTGTCATTTGATTTTGGCCTTGAGAGTTTGTACAATTTCAATTCTCAAGAGCTCTTCGTTGTTTAGACGTAGAAATAGGTATATAATGTATCTTTGTTAAGTATAAAGTATAATTTTTATATATTTTTTTCAGTGGATTTTTACCAAAACATTGACTGATTTGCAGGTTTCAGACGTGCCATTTCCAAATTCATAAAAAAATTATTTGCCGTAAATCTTTTAAATTTAGGTATACATTACTTGCCTAGTCTATTCTAGTAGTTTCGCGGTTTTTAAATATTATGCTAGCGACCATGATGGGTCAATAGATCCAAAACTTGTCTAATTAGGTTCGATTGTTCGAATATATATAATAAATAATGGAGAGAGCTCACTAGGTCGGTAGGTTAGTTGTAAGTAAATGTACATATAAACCATCCTCTTGAATCACTCTACCTATTAAGAAAAACTCCCATCAAAATCTATCACCTCACTTGTGAGACAACCAAAAGGTAAATCATTTCATCAAAATCTATACACCGGGAGATCCACTTCACACTAATTTAAAACTAAGATTAAATATAATTGAATAAGGATCTAAAAATTAGACTTCAATTACAGGTCAACTTCAACTTACAAGTTGATTTTGTATAGGAACAAAGATTTAATTCTTCATTAATAAAGAAGTTGAAAATATAAGTAGTGAATTTACACTAGAGAAAGCTAGAGAACAATTTAAGTAATTTAGACATTCAAAATATTGGCGCATTTAATCAAGAGAAAGAGAAGAAGAATAGTAGATTGTTAACCTAGGGAGCAAAACACAATTTTTCAGGCGAGA
>LUGF01025936.1:78030-94619 GCA_001625245.1 Calycopis cecrops
AAAGCCTCGTGTGGAGGAGCCACACTACCAGCGACGAGCGATAAGCTTATAACTTTTACATGTAAAATTTTATATACGTGTTAAAATGAAGGTATTTCAGTAAATTACAGAATAGCCAATGCATACAAATAGAGACATTCAATTTAGTATTTACTGTAGGGCGAATATTTCCAGCAGCGGACTAACAAAGAAAGATTTTTTTTTTCTCTTTATTGAGAAATAATAGAATAATAATTGTTATTATTAAATACTAGCTTTTAACCTCTGCTTTGATGGCGTCCGTTAAATTAATTAATATTTTTTTAAATAAAAAGAATACTATTCCTTGTTTTTTTTATGATATACAAACGAGCAGTCGGAGCCATTTTCATGACTACCGACGTCCATAAACATACGCATAGAGGCTGTACAGATCCGCTGCCCTCCTTTATCCTCCCACCTCCATGGACCACCGGCTACTTACTTACACACCGCACGAAACGCGACAACACAGCTGTCACTTTACGACGGTCTCATGTAAGCGAAAGGTGCCGGCCCGATTCGGCTACATGCAAGCAGTGTGGCACTACCTCTTACTAAAGAATATATATACAAAGTTTAATGATGATCGGTGTAGTAGTTTTGGCGTCAACGCATCACAAACTCACATTCACATTTAAAATTTTATGTAGGAATTGTTTTAATAGGTATTTCAAATCCTTAGGGTACAAGTTCTGATAATAATGTGCTCAACGTAATAAAAGGAAACGAAATAGAGTCCGTCGGCCATTAATATTAGTCATCATGAGTTATTATTATCTATAACTTCATTAATAAAGTGCAAATTTGTACTTGCTTATTATAATATCACAGGCACGTAATAAATTCATGGTGAGGAGAATGATGATGATGACGAAAGGGATGATAAAAACATAAGTCGAATCTCTATGTTTGCCTGTTTGGCGCCAAGCCCCATTGGACCTTCTGCTACTATAGCGTCCTCCGCTCCAACGCAATCAGTCACTACACTAAGACAACTCCGAAGTCCCGTCTGATCTTCTAATGTCCGTCTAGACGTGCCTCAATTGTGTACAGTTAATAAACTCGAAATAACGTTATTATAAGCAGCAACATCGTTGACTGTTTTGTTGCAACATAATTTGGCGTGAAATTGTGTTGCTCTTGTTATTTTTGATATCGTTGACATACGATTGCATGCGTTGCTTATATTATGAGTTTCACTGTTTAGAATTACATTCGGTATATTTAGGACAGGGTTACTAATTTTCAATTAGCAACCCACATGAGCCTATCACACAGGACAATAGTATCACATTAACAGGCTCAACATTTTTATGCAAAACCGTGATGAATCTCCGGCTATTTCGAACAGGCTTAAGCACCGCTTGAATTAACCCTCTCAATTATGCAACATATTATTACTCTGTTCGTGGTCTCGTTAGACCACATGCATGCCTCCGTTGTCTAAACATCGGGTCTTATGAAACAATGTAAATACATATACAAATGTATATAATGTTAATCGATATGAACGTAGGTTTTTGGCTTTTACCTACATAATCTACACTAATAATATAAAGTTGAAGAGTTTTTTTTGTGTTTGAACGCGCTTATCTCGGAAACTCCTGGTGCAATTTGAAAAAATATTTCAGTATTATAAATATATTATAGGCTACTTTTTAAGCGACTGCGGTAAAAAACGGATTCCCGTAAACGAAGTTGCGGGCGTTCACTAATTTATAGTTTGCACACCGTGAGGGTTTAGTTCTCAGAAAGCCTTATGTAAATTTCTTATATGGAACACGTATATTTAAAGTCCATACACCTATATATTCTCCGTGCTCTGGTTAGGGAACGCCTTATTTGTATCAGTTTACCTTATTAGATAGCAAATGAACGTGAACCGTGCAGCCGCGCTCTTGTGTAAACCAGACCTCCACGTGTAAGCTTATCTAATACAAATGACAACGATATATTATAACAATGAGACAAAGCAAAATGTAAATAAATCATTTAAGTTATAAGAATCTGTGAGTTAATAAGATACTAATATCTCGGTTGGAAATATATATTCCAAGGTCACATTTTTATATGTTACGCAGTCTCTTTTACGATTTTAATTTGATCCCTTAATTGAGTAAAACTTACTCACTTCCACACACACTTTCTTAGTTGCGCCCCGCGGTTTCAACCGCATCAATTTCGATCCCGTGGAAAATAGAAAATCATCCCATGGCATCACTTAGGAACATTTTTCGGGATAAAACTATTCTGTGTTAATCTAAGTTATTCTCTATGTGTTTGCCAAATTTCATGAAATTTTGTTTAGCAGTTTTTGCATGAAGGAGTAACAAACAAACATACAAACTTTCGCATTTATAATATTAGTAGGATAATTATTTTAACATTAACCCAACGTTAATTTCAAATCAGTCTAAGAGAACCTTCTTATTCACTCAAAATAAGTAATTCATTTTACTATGATGATCCATAGCCGCTAAAAGAAAATGCCATCTGCTGAATGTAATTGGGAAAGCAACAGAAATTTAAGACGGCACGATTTCGGCTTGTCACTTTACCGTTTCACAACACAGAACTCACGAGTCTCGGTATTCAGTATTTGGCTTTTAAGCAGGGATGTCAACTTATTATTTTTTTATTTTTTAAATATAAGAGTGTTTTTTACGATGTGCATAGATATTAAACTACTACGGATAAGAGATAAAAATCATCATCGTTTCTGACACTGAATACTAGTTTGTTTTTAAATGGTTTCCTTTAGATATAATATTGTTGTCGGTCAATGATGAGTTTTCGACGTTTCTCGTCGCGATGACCGACGGAACAGAAGCGTGACATGTAAATAAGTGTCTGCTCCGAAATAGTGACGTGCTGAGGATCGTGTTATATTGAATGTTTATATAGCGGAAAGAATATTATATTAACCATAATATATCACTACATAGTATAAAACAAAGTCGCTTTCCGCTGTCTGTGCGTCTCTATGCCTAGATCTTTAAAATTACTCAACAGTTTATTTTAATAGATAGAGTAATTCAAGAGGAAGTTTTATATGTATAATTACTACATTTCTGAAGTCCGAAATGCACGTGGGCGAAACTTCCGGCGGAAGCTAGTGTGATATAATTAAAGCCACCAATTGCTGACGTCCTCATATGCTTGCAAGTCATGTGACATTCACAGCGAGTTGTTACTACTACGTACGTACTACGATAGAAATATAGTTCAATGGTCATTCACAAGTGGAGATGGTGGTTGACAGTACGGGGCAACAGACAGATTGATTTTGTATTTAATATTAATTCTTCTCCTCTATTTCGAATGTAATATTTAATAATTAATCTTAAAGTTTTCGTATAAAAGCCTGAAATATAGGTATAATCATATTATCTATTATGCTGTGAAATGCAGGAATAATAAGAGAAATTAGAAATAATCCAAATATATCAATAAAATATATTCTATTTATTATAAATATACATTTTAATAGTCATTTTCACCCTCGAACACAAGTAAACACAAATTCCACAGAGTACGATTTGAAGAATTTGCAGTCTACGCCGTTTCAACTTGGTTACTTTAAATTTTTCCAACTCCCGACCTTTGTAGGTAACAAGTAAGCTTTACGAATAAACTTATTATTGCGGTTTTGATGCACATCGACTGCGTTTTAGCGGTGAAGAATTTTATTGATAATTTGTTTGAATTGGATTTATCACAACCGTTTAATTTCTGTCTAGTCCATGCGCCTTTGTTACATTCTATTTACTTGAATAATTGTATTTTTTTGTATAAATACATAGGTATAATAAATATATACAGTAAAGCCAACGTAAACAAAAATAATCGTAAAATTACCACAAATTTGGCTGGGACAAATGTAGCCCTCTGTTACACATTGAGTCACTTACTGTAGACAGTTTGCTTGCGACATTATCATAATCAAGAAGTCTTGTTTTTGACTCCACTATTATAAGCATTGTAAGAAAAGGAAACTCCAATCTTACAATATGGTAGTAGTAATAGGATAGTGTACTCAACTTATGGACAACGTAATTCTGGCTAACCTCGACTGCCTATAAAGTAGTCTCTGCTTTCCTAAGGTTTGCTACTTTGTATATTACTACTTTGTACTCCTAAAAGTTTCTAGGTTTTCTTATTAATCATGAATAGCGCAAATAATATAATGTTTTTGTAAAGTCCAGATGCTCCTAAATATACCTCTCATTCTAGAAATGATTAAAACACTCAAATTGCTCTTCATGTTTATGAAAGAATGTATGCTTGAAACGAATTACATCTCTATGTTGCGATTCATCGTACATCTTTACAATGTTTTTAAATTTTTTATCTGTCTATTTGTTTGTCCGGGCTAATCTCCGAAACTACTAGACGAATTCGAATGAAACTTTTTGTGGTAAACTAAGCCGGGTCATCATCAAAAACACTTTTTATTGCGGTAAAATCGCTCATTCCAACTGGGGATTCGTATTTCGGCACACTACAAGCTAACAATAACAAATTATTTTGATTATATAATATTATTACGCTACGCGAACGAACTCGCAGCCACCAGCTAGTTTTAAATACATCAATATATAAACATTTGATAAAGATACAATCATACGAGTATTATGTTCAAGTGTAAGAAAGAGGCCTGTCTACCATCTAAGATATATTGGCCAACAATGAGCAAATTCTACGTGTGGACACTCCAATTATGTTGTTGCGAAATTTAAAACCACCAAAACTTTGTAACGGTACGAGACTGCAAGTGAAAGCGTTACATCGCAATATTGTGGAAACCATTATATTAACTGGATGTGCGAAAGGGGAAACTGTATTTATACCACGAATCCCATTAATACCGAATGATACCCCGTTCGAATTTTAAACGATTACAGTTTCCCCTAAAAGTCTGCTTTGCCATGACAATAAACAAGTCTCAGAACAGGACAGAACACTTGAGAGAACATTGCTTCTCTCATGGACCGTTTTATGTTGCTTGCTCACGAGTACGTTCACCAAGTACTTTGATAGTTTTAGCTCCTAATAACAGATTAGTAAAGAATATTGTGTACAAAGAAGTTATGAAGGTCCAAATATTTTAGTCACGCTAAACAAAAGTAAAGCCGCAAAAACTATACCTAATCAATAGTACTTTTTTAGTACTTTTTAACGCGAGCGAAGCCGCGGGCAAAAGCTAGTCTATACATATAATAAAACAGTAAAATCCGTGTATCTGTACATTGAATATATTTACTAAAAACTAATTGAGGGCGATGTTAAAATAGTATTAGAACACCTTTCAATGTTTTTTATTCTTTTTTCTGTATGTTTGTCTGTTTGTGTAGACTAATATACGAAACTACTAGACTTTTGTGGTGTAATAGGTACATACTAAGCCTGGTCAACATCAAAAACATTTTTTACTGCTGTGAAATCGCTCATTCCTACGGGAAATCGGAATTTCGGAAGCAAACAATAACAAATCACTTTGATTATAATATTACCTAGTGACAAATAACTAGTCTTTCTATGACAATCAACGCCAATGAACAGACACATAATGTGTATTTGTCTCACCTACGCTCCACTCGTCCAATGTGCCATCGGAAACTCACAAGCCGAATGAAGCACAAGAGCGTAGACATAACTTTCTGGTTTAATGTGAACAAGAGGTTCATCGCATATCGTGTCAACTAATTCTGGCTAACCAACGTGTCACTAAAGTATGTTTCAATGTTTCATACTGTGTAACTGAACCAAATCTACATATTATATTATTATGCTAGTTTATAGACCGCATGTAAGTGGCTTTTTCTTCTTCTCTTTCTCTAGTTTGAATGTGCTAATCTTTAGACTGAGTTATTACGTTGGAAAATTATTTAAACTTCTTTATAAATGAAAAATTAATTCCTTGTTTCTATACGAAATAAACATCTAAGACAAGAGTTTGACTTTTTATATATTTTATTCAATCTATTTTTATGTTATCTTAATATGGAGTGCATATTTCTATATGTAGAAGATTTTGAATAAATCATTTATCTTTCAAATTAAATTATCTTTTACTTTTCTCACAATTGGTTAATTAAATTTATAATTAAAGCAAGTTCAAAAGAAGCCTAAAGTTTTAAACGAAACTCAAAACAAACTAAATATTTAAGGTTGGTGAAATATTTAAGGTAATATCTTATTAAATCATGAAAAACTTTATTCACAATATTTCATAACTCTTAAGGAAACGGTATTATCATATTATTAACATCAGTTTGCCATGTTATCATTAACGATATAGTGTTGCGGAAGAATTGGGTCGGCACAACTGGTAAGGTACCCATCGCTCACACTATACTAGCGTAAACTGACAGACACGCTGCTGCGGCTCGTGCGTTGTGTGTGCTTCCCGTATCCCATGAAGGAGGAACGAGGACAACGCATTGCGTACCTGCTATTCAGATGTTTATGGACGTATGTAGTCATTAAACTATCTTTCGTTTTTATATCGTCTAAATCTATCGTCGTTTGACTTATTTTTACAAATTCGGGTGGCATTCGTACAAAAACGTTTAGAAAAGTATCTCACAAGCATGTTTGTAAAACATTTCTCACATTCATTTGCCACATACACGTCTAGATTATTCAAATAAACCTAGGAATTTAGTAATACTCGTCTGGTTGTTGACAGACGTACATCGGTCGTCAAGCTTGGGACGTCATGTAAAACTTTTATACGACACCGTACACTTTTTTTCGGAATGTTTCTTTTTAAGTTTAATAATATTTTTAGCAAAACCATCTTGGTTAGGGTTACGAATCTGGGGGGCCACCCTAACTCATCAGCTTGACCTCCTGAATTCGATGGTGGTTGTCGTTTTTTTGGAATTGACCCCTTGACCCCCCAGGGGTCAAAATATAAAATCGTCTAAAAACCCCTTATTTTTGCCGGACATGAACTGGGGATCATTTTTGGGGTCGACCCTCACTGGAACCCCCTGTGATTTTTAAAATTTTTAGAGTTTTAGAATCATACTTGGATGGGTTAGGTTAGGTTAGACTATATTCATACACAGCGAGCGAGCGAAGCGAGCGAGCCTAGTTGATTGGCAAATTATTTTTGCCGGACATGAACTGGGGATCATTTTATTACATTTTTTTTGTTGCTTTATGGGTTTTAACACTAGTACCTTTAAGAGATATTCTATCGTGTTGAAACCCGTAAAGTAACTAAAATAATTATATTATGGATAAAGTTTTTCACTTTTTTTATAGAAGCTATGATCGGGGCTATGGTTTTCAAAGTTACAATTTAATTTATTATGTTATAATGCTTTTGAATTATTATGAATTCTAGGTAGCTTTAGTGAATTCAGTTAATATTATTATTTCAGTTGTAAAGTGCAAGTTCATACAATTATACTATTGAATAATAACAACTATATCGATATTGATTTACTAGACTATTAATATGTTTTCATATGAAATTCAATATGGAATTTTGTTCTTTATTGTGATGATTTTATAAAGTTATCTATAAAGTCTATCACTTTGAATTTCATTAACGAAACACGAAGAATTCTACAAAAAATCGAGAAAAAGTAAAATAATAATATTGTTACATGGATGAATTATCTCTTTTATTGTATTATAGTATTTATTGGTATCACAATATGTCATACATACATTGTAACTGTTATGTAAATAACAATTAACCCGTGTGATAATAGTACTAATAAATATAGGGACGTACTGAAATAACCATACGAATGTGTTCCCGCCGCATAACGTTTATTGCGGCACTTAATCGACTAATGTAACAAATATACGGGGAGACGTGTGTTAACGCTCATGGGAGATCACACTAAATGATAACGCACACATTACTCTACGAGGTGCTTCAACGACAAATTGTAAGTGGTATTTTGTACTATTAGAGTATAAAGGTTATTAAGGGATGCTGCACTTAGCAATCGGGACGCATCTTCTGCTAAAGAGTAGATAATATATTTTATTTATATACTGAAGTAAAGGTAACTGGGACGAAATATAGAGGCAGCTCTTTTATTGTTATATAACGCGACCTACTATATATAAGGTGATTATTTAGAGATTAAATAGGTGAAAATGAAAGAATCACAATTACAGAGATACACATGACCACTTATTGCTAGGCTATAAATATGAATGTTTTTTTCTGAAAATATTATGCAAATAAGTGACGTCATGTCTGTAATTACAAAATAACTCTTAATAACGTTTTTAAGTGTAGTGCGTAGATTTTACGATACTTACACCTAAAGAAAAATAAATCTTTATGCTATACTTCAATCATCTAAAATCATATAAATGACATGTCCTTTTACGATGGAACTTACATAAAACATAGACTCGTTCATAGGGCAGTAAAAGCTACATTTTATTTCTAGAAGTAACAATTAGCCCTGCGAAATTCAAGAGCGAATCTAGGGCGTAGCTGAAGGTATATAACATGTTCTATCCTTAGGTAGCAACTACAAAGATCAATGATAAATAGAACAAAAACGATTGCTTCATAAATAAAATACATCAACAATACAGTATTCTGTTCTACAAGGACTCCTAAGGAGCCATTGCGCGCGGTGTACATCTCACATCTTTGCCATTCTTTTGTGCGGGTAAAATTTCGTCGTATATATTCCGTCCAATTCGTGCCGCTGGGGCTGAAAGGAATTTAATTTTTCTCTAAATGTTTATACAAAAGTACAAAAGTCCGAGTCTTCTCTCTACAGACTAGATAGAATTGGATTTTCTCTATTTCAAAGATAATTGCTTGAAGTTACAATAATAGCGGTTTAGCTTTATGCTTGTGATGTGCAATACCATTGTATTGAATGCACAGCTTTTGTAACATGTAATGTGGATTTGTTTTGTGTTCTTTTAATTACAAATACACATTTGGCCACATATTAAGGCCTTCTGATCTATTTCAAGGTCTTATTATTATCTTAATGCCTATTTTGTTTACCACCTTATTAACACTGGATGAAAAAAGAATATTATATGCTCTTTTCTTAAATATCGGTAACGCGTCTGCAAGACTCCTAGTTTTGCGTACGTCAAAGAGCGGCGGTCATTATCTGCTCATTTGCGCCCTATTTCATGTATATTATATCGCCGAATTAGGCTGGACCGACCGGCGAGATCCCCTCGCTTACACGGAACCGGAGTAAAGTGACAGCTATACTAACGCGTTTCGTGCGGTGTGTAAGTGGCCGGTGGCCCATGGATGTGGGAGAAGAAAGGAGAGCTCTGTATAGTCTCTACGCGGATTCTTTGGGCTCTTTTGCGCCATTTTGCTGTAAAAAAAGTGTACGTAAGCACAGTAAGTTTAAGTAGTACTACTATTTGAGATAGATTTGCAACAGACTACAAACATCAACTCTGATACCTATTGTGCTCAGCTCTTTGTTTCCGTCTAGATTACCCGAGCTTCCTACGTTTTTAAAATACAAAGGATTTACCATCGCAAGTACTCGCAGCAACGAATTATATATAGGTAAATATATATACACTCATAAGCTATTAATGCAGTCTATGTACAATGGCACATCGTACTTGTAGTGTATGCACAAAGCTACCTTTTACACTATCATATTGCTGTTTTATTTTATGTATATATGTATATTATTCATATTTACGAAAAACTAATTGGGGGCGATGTTAAAATAGTATTAGAACACTTTTCAATGTTTTTAAATTTTTTTTCGCTCTGTTTGTCTGTTTGCCCATGCTAATCTCCAAACTACTGGATGGATTCAAATGAAACTTTATGTGTTGTCTAGATACTAAGCCTGGTCAACATCAAAATCACTTTTTACTGCGGTAAAATCTCTCATCCCTACGGGAAATTGGAATTTCAGCACATTGGTGCATGTTTCCCCTAACCAACATGCTTATTCTCTGTTTACAATTTTAATTAATGAAACAGGCTGCGGATTAATTATTATTTAGTTAATTACACTTTTCCCTGAGTTGTATAATATAGAATTATCACTTTGACACTTGTCAAGACTGCTTAAAAGTAGTGTTACATTTTTAGGATTTTTTTTAATTATGGTCTTGCAGTAGCAATAGGGTTTTGGGCTGAGGTTGTCATTGATGGACTACAACTACAGGTTTATTTGCTTTAACGCGAAAATACATTTACGCACTGTCATCTAAACTGGGTGGGAACCGATGGGTCTGTGATTCGTGACGGAGCCGAATACCTACTAAAACCCTCCGGATGCCGGCAGCCATGCTGGAGCGTCCGGGATCGGTTTACTCCATTGCTATTAGAACCTGCAGTGCTATTCTGTAAGTGTTATTTCACAACTCGAAAGCTGAATCCGCGGTGAGAACTTGAAATGATATTCTGTAAAACTCGATCGCGCCTCAAGCGCCACAGAAGTGAGTGTGGCGGTGAGATGAACTATCGAAAGTGAGATTTTGACATTCTTTTCTTACAATTGGTATTCTGTAGGGTTATTTTCCGAATATTTCGACACCCGCGAATCTCGAATTCACTTATGGCCAAGTGAATTCGCTTTCGAAGTGAGTGCGGTCACCTGAGTGAGACTCGATATCGAATTTGATTTTTGCAGAATAGCACTACTGGTGTGTGTACTTATTATATTTCTTTGTCGAGAATTATACGAGTATAAATATATTAACGATAGTTTAGAGTATAAATAAATTATATTAACCATAGTTTAGAGTATAAATAAATAATAAAACTCGATTATTTTCTGATATAATATCTCTTCTGTGTTTTGATGTAGTGTGCGTACACGTCATAAAAATTCACTCTTGTAATTTCTCCTACTTGCGTCAATAGAAGATTAACTTAAAACCCGTTGTGTCTAATACGTGGAAATTTAAAATAAAAAATATCTAAAAGAGTTACCTATGGAGTGGCCCAAGGAGGTGGGAGGAGAAAGGAGGGCAGCGCACCTGTATAGCATCTATGCAGATGTCTATGGACGTCGATAGTCATGGGAAGGGCTGCCACTACTTGTTTGCACCCTATACTATAAAATAAACTATATTTTTCAAACTGCTTGGCTGAATTTCACCAAATTTAGCTAATAAATACCTCAAAGAATTTGGCAATGAAAGAAATAAAATGCAATCTATTTTATTTGAGTTCTATGGCACAAAGAGACACAACACACATACACCCCCTCTTTTTACATCGGGTTTTAAAAAGGCTATTTTAACTGAATGCCTGGACTTAATCATTTAGCCTCCTACGATAATATAAAAAAACCTGTAGACTGCGCTGATTCACGCAACTCGAGATTCTCATTTAAAGTCAACGCGCAAACAATCTCCCTCTTTCGGATGCATCTTATTACGGCATTCAGCTTCGTCGTAGATTTTTTTAAATCACTATGCATAGTGGCCTGATTTCGTTTAAAATTATTATTTTAAGATAGCCAGGTATGTGAGTATTGGGAATTTTTTATTTACTTTGCTATTAAATTTTCTTTGAATAATTCCGAAGGTATAAAAAAAAACCTTATTGTAACATGAAGTCCGTCTGTCTGTAAGTTCATTAAGCAAATCTAAACGATATTTTTGTAATTCGATTTGGTTTCCTCTGAAGATAAAGGAATAAATCGAATTCATACAAAATGAGTAAATACAGGTACCTAAGTTTACCAAAATCTTAGAAGTTTACAAACTTGTAGCTCTATTGCTGTACAGTCGGTATATGAATATTAATCACGCTTGTTGCCAGTTAAGTAAACATGTTTATTTAATAAAAATTTAATAAAAACAAAAAACCTGCCTGCCTTAAAAACAATAACTAAATAGAAAATCAACTGAAAACGCCGGAACAAGATAAAAATTAAATTTTTACATGCAGTCGGAGGCATGCACAAAGCTATTAAATTTTTAACCCCTATTTCATCCGTTTAGGCCCTAAAGTTTAGGGGTAGAACTTCAAAAATTCCATTCTTAGTGGGTGTCTACTCAATAAAAAGACCCTACTCACCAATTTTCGTTGCTGTAACTTTAACAGTTTTTGCTCGGCGATGATGAATCAGTCTGTCAGGTCATGTTATTTTATAAGTATAGATTCCCAAACTCTAAAGCTAGTTTATCTCTGTACCAAATTTAATTAAAACTACTTTAGTCGTTTAGGCGTAATAGCTTAATAGATAGACAGTTACTTTTGTATTATAATAATTATAAGTAAGGCAGTAAGCACAAGAAAAATGTTTTTTTTTCATTGTATATTTTTTTAGTATTACAGTTGTGATAATAATGACAGCTATACCTTTTTGAAATCCTTGTGTTGTGCCCTTCAATTTGATACCTATATTGCAGTGCTCGAATAAAAAAAAATTTTGAACTGTCCAATGGCGTAGCATAGTCGCCATGTTTGGTTTTTTTTGACGCCACCTATCTAAGAACACTTGGGCTGCTAAGACGAGTCTAACGATACCTCAGCTATGTAAATCCGTTAAGTAGTTCTAGAGATATGAGGTAATAAAGAATATTACATACATACAAGATACGCGCGAATAACATATACCTTTCCTTGGCAGTCAGGTAAAAAGGGATCTGAGATTGATATTGCAGTTTGCTTCTTTTTTATGGTATAGGGAGCAAACGAGACGTGGGAGCGATTTTCATGACTACCGACGCCCATGGACATCCGCATAGAGATAAACAGATGCGAGAGCACAGCTGTCACTTTACGCCGGTAAGCGAGAGATACCTCCCCGGTCGCGCTGGCCCACTTCGGCTACATGCATGCTTGAAGCGTGGCACTGCCTCTTCGCTCTTACTCCCTAAAGAAACACAGAAGTATCTTCGAAGTACTTAGTGACGTCAACAGGAACAATTCTTAATTCATATAAAGTAGGTGTTAATGGAGGTCGATAAGTCAATCAAGTTTGTCCCCCTTTTTAAATCAGATCACCATACGTTCCCACAGATGTTACTGCTGTCTCCATTTTTTTACTACAAGGAGTCAAACGAACAGTTGTAACCCTTGTCTATCGACGCCCATAGACATCCGCATGAGCTTTTAGGCAGATGCATTACCCTCCTTTCCTCCTCCTCTTCAAAGAGCCTATTGATGCTGGTCGTATGCATATTAACGTCAGCCGGTAGTGCCAACTCGAATCGGCTGCCAAGCAAAAAAGGTTATACCGCCTATGATGAACCATAAGTTGCCAAATTATTAAGTTCATATTATATAGGCACTAAGATTAAAAAAAGAAGAGTGCGTCTTCTAATTTTACACGTTCCTCTTATCAAATAGTTAAATGTAAAATCTTAGATAATATAGAGCTGGATTACACGAATCTCCCTCATAATCTAAATTTGCAACCCCAAAGTCTCCCACAATAATATATCTGTACGTAAACGGTGGGAGGGCGACGAAGCTGCGAAACCCGTTTCATTAGCATGCTGGGCACGAATTAGGACGAATTCATTCCGCTTTAAAGCCGACACGCAACGCGCACGCGTTTTGTAGTGTCTCTACCGACGATTTTGCGCAAATGAAATATGAGCTGCGATTTTGTAGGCTCTTTAAAATATTTTTTTTCCATGTGATGAGACGTAATAATAATGAGCCCTCTCTAGCAAGGCATGGAGATGCCAACGTAACCTTAATAATGAAATACATAATAACCCCAACTTGTGGTGGAGTTGAACCCATGAATCCTGCGGGTTGCAGGTTCGCTGGAGAGCCACTAACGTTACCACTGCACCAATCGGTTGTCAAAATAATATGTAATCATTTTAGTCGCACTCTAATCAGAATCGTACGATTAAGCGTCTGTCGGGACAGTTTCCATAATACCAACCTAATGAATCCACGCTCAACCATGTGAATCCAATATCGTTTTTACGGTTTCGTGCTTTGATTTTAATTATATTTCTGGTGATATACTCCACGTATATTTTTACAAAATGAGCTCAATAAATGGGGTAACGGTTCCGAATTAGGATGATTCTTACTTATACTACTTACAAAGTCGCAATTTTACATCTGTACAGACGTGTATAATTTTATCAACCTCGTCATAATATTATGCACTCTAAACTTATTGCGCAAGCTAGAAATTTACTATTATTTATAAAATATAGAAGTGTATTTAATTAATATTTTTATATATTTAAAAAAAGTATTGACGATCAGACATGATACTAGACGAGGGTTCGGCAACCTGCGGCGAGCCACATGTGACTCTTTAGTTAGATACACAAATATTATTTATTTTATAAAAAATAATAAGGCAAGGTAAGTATCTCAGCCACTTATATAACCGTACTAATAAATGGCACGAAAAAATGCTGTGGCTCTTCAAATCTTTGAAATTTTGTAAATTCTACGCTAATCTTATTGTTTAACTCTTTGGTTAGGCCGATTCTAGAATATGCGTCGCCTATATGGTCACCATACACAGCTTGTGATAAAAAACTTCTTGAATCGGTTCAGACCAAATTTTTGCGTAGACTTGCTTTCATTAATATGACGCCGATGAGATACGATGATCACGATTATTCGGGGATTAGAAGAACCTTTCATATTGGCACGCTTGAGAATAGGAGAAATGTTGCCGACTCAAACTTACTATACAAGATTTTGCACGGGCAAATTGACAGCCCATGTCTGTTATCTAATATAAATCTACGTATTCCCCAAAGACAAGTTCGCCGTCAACAATTGTTTGCGTTACCTTTTTGTCGTACTTTAAGGGCGGAAAATAGTCTGATGGCTAGAATGCATAGATTTGGTAACACAATAACCAACGATGTAGATATTTTTTCGGTACCATTTTCTGCGTTCTCTAAGCGTGTCAATAGAATTTTTGATGTATGACTTGGCTTGTTCTTAATTATTGCTCTGTACTTTTACTAATGTTTTTTGGCTGTGAACTGTTTCTCTATACCGACATGTTTTTAAATTATTTTTAGTATCTCATTGTACCTTATTCATAAGATATTTTATTATTTATTATTATTTCTAATATTGATATATTCTGTTAACTATTTGATATTCGGGCAAATGTGGCATTAAAATTATAGATATATGTAAATTATAATTATATTGTAAAAAGGGAGTATTCCCGTTCATTGAATTGAATAAATAAATAAATAAATAAATTGTATTTTTTAACCCTTGCGACTCAAAAGGTTGCCGACCTATGCACTGGACTATTTATGCAAGGTTCTATTTTTTAGAGATAAGAGAGCGGAAGATAAGATAAGATACGATGTCAGAAAAACAACTTTGGTGATTACCCGACACTCCTAAATCCCTCTAACGTGCTGTTTTCTATTTTTACATCTTCGAAAGTGGCATCGGAAACTCGCAGCCAACACAAAATGCGACAGCATAGCTGTTACTTTGCAGCGGTATCATTAGTGCGAGAGGTACGTTACAGGTCGATATTGTCTGGCCATTTCAGATACCGTACAGTAATCAGTATGGCACTGTATCTACCAAGGTTTAGTTGATGGTTTTGGTCGTTGGTTGGATGGATCTTAGGCGGTTTTAAAAAAGTTATATAATAGAAACACAGAAGCAGGCAAGTCGTTCCCCCTAATGGCGGTTCGAATTATGAACGATGGTCAAAGTATACGAGTATGCGTTTGTAAAGGTGGAATTTTCACGCTAAGTGGAGTCCCAGTAGTTCTAATAGTTCGATGGTAAAAAGGAGATGGTCCTCCATCTGCAGATGTAGTTCCTTCGAGCCTAGTCTGCATAACACCGCACACTATTATATGTATCACTCGTGACAATATACGTCAATGTGTGATCAGTATGTAACAGCATAAAATCTACTTAGATATACTCACTGAAATAAAATTACCCTCCTTCTAACGCTAATTGTAAAAAATATCGCGAGATACACTCTATTTGATCTCTATTTTATTAATGTTACAACGCTAATATTCAAATACTAATTTGAAAACGTTTACAAATTATTATCAACTAATATTATGGTTCTATTTAAACTAAGTAAACAAACGCTAAAACTGTTTAGACGCAATTACCTAACGAAGCGATAAATAATTTGATCAAATTTGAAACGAAAGTTACCGAGGAAATGGAATATAATTGTTAACTCAAATATTGTTCAGAGCTCCGATGCGAAGGAAATAATGTGTCAACAAATTATCGTCAGAGAGACTTCGTTATAGCATCATCTTATATTATTGAAATTGTATAATTACGAAACGGGAATTATTCAAAATTGTTATATCTAATAATAAAGACATATCAATGCAATTATGTTGTTCATGACACTAGTTAGGTCAGTATAAATTTTATTTTTAATTGTTCGAATTTATTTATTAATTAATTGAATTAAAATTATATATGTCAATCGGAATTGATAAATGGAGATTCAGGAATTAGGAAATAAAAAGAAGTTTAATTACGAAGCAATTTCCATTTCTTCATGTACTGGTGAAAAGAAATTTTAAAATACTTTACAAGACTTATGATACGGGCAAACAGCTTATGACGAAGAATAAAACCTGACTTATTCTATGTAGGTACCAGTCATACGCAT